>PVJN01008232.1:0-66539 GCA_004026805.1 Lasiurus borealis
TGCCTTTTAATTTCCTTGTGTATAGAATAATATACCCTGTAAAGTCATAAAACATTTCGAATGGAGACAACGGTGCAATGGAAAGCAGTATGAGTGGTTATCTTTGGGTTATGGGACGTTTTCTTGTCCAGTTTTGGTTCTTAGAAAACGCCTACAGGTCTCTCCGTGCACCCGGATCTTAATCAAGCCCAGAAACCCCTTTCTCCTGTCCCCAGCTGCCTTCTCATTGCATCTGCAGCGCTGAGGTTTCCAGCCACCTCTTCCAGACCCAGAGCCCCCGCGCTCTCATTCCTGGTGTGGACTCCACACTCCGGTGCTCTTAACTCCCTGCTCACCACCTGGCTCAGTGATGCTGAGAAGCAGCTTACCTCTCTGAGCCTCTACAAATGTTTGTATATTATGGTATAGCTCTTGCCACGTATACATACACACACACACACACACACACACACACACACACACACACACACATACACACACACACACACACATGTACTAGAGGCCCGATGCACAAAAGTCATGCAGGAGTAGGCCTTCCTTCCCCCACCTGCTGGCACCAGCTACCCTCTGGCACCTGGGACCCGGGCTTCATCTGGAAGGTTGTCCAGAAGGACATCTGGTCTAATTAGCATATTAACGCTTTTATTACACACACACACACACACACACACACACACACACACACGATTACATGATAATACAGTATTTTAAGCTCAGAACACAATACCCTGGCTGTTAGTGAGCCAGTAACAATTAGAGATAAGGTTATTTGATGTATTCGTTAGCTTTTGCTTTCAAAGAAACCACCCAAAATCTCAGTGGCTTAAAACAAGCACCAAAAAATAAAGTTAAGAAAAATTTAAAAATGTGTGAGTTAGGGGTTCCACACTGGGCAGGTGTAATCCTGTCCAGGCGTGGCCAATCTCTCGTGCAGTGGTGGGTGGTCACGGGGCCGGTGGGCTGGAGGCTGGCTGGTCGTGGCTGGCCTCCCCTGCATGGTAGGTGGCTGGTTGGTTGGTTGGTTGGTTGGTCATCCACAGGAGCAGTGGCGTTGGCTGGACTACACGTCTCATCACCCAAGTTCAAACTTACTGTAATACCGAGCCCTGAGCAAGCGTCCTGGCCTTCTCTCCCCCGGTTTCAGCGTGCACCCTCCACTCGAGGCCCTCTTGTTTCTTGAATGTCGTCTCTGCCTTCTACCTTTCCTCCTGTGTCCGAAACACCCTGAAAACAAGACTTTCTCAGTCATCTGCGTTCCTACTGGACAGCACAGGTGGCTGAATGAGTGCACAGAGGGAGTTTCACGTATGGGGACTGTCTCCGATTATCTGTGCCTGCTAGTCCTCTAGTTCTCACCAGCATGTGCATTCTAGTCCATGAAATCTATTGGATCTCTTAAGCGGTTTGCTGATGGTTTCTGGGACGGATTTGTAAGAAATGCAGAGAATGGAAATTTCTAGTGAAGCAGGCCAGTTATCTACCATTCTCTCTTTTCTTAAAGGAACCCTTCCTTCAATGTCTAAAGGGCCATAGAAAGGCTATGAATCATTTCTAGTAATATTCACAAAATACAGGAAGGTTTGGCTTCTTAGTTTTACATACCTGTGTGGGGGTAAAGTTGACCTGATGATCGGTGAGAAGATCATGGAACCTGTTCTCTCAGCCCGCCTGTATTTATAATAGTATCCGGCTACACTTTTCAGCTGGTGTGCCGCAAACAAAAATGTTAGAACACGCAGCTCCTGACTGTTTGTTTAGTCAGGGGCCTGAACCCTTTTCTTCCTTAGATTGTCTAATTAAAAAACAACAACAGCCACAAGACCCATAGCTGTCCAGTATGAGTGAATCAGAATTATAGCTATTTTTCTGTTTTGTTATATCAGCAAAAAAATATAATACACTTTTTGGTGTGTCACAGAGTTTTAGTAGTAATTAGTTTATGTGTGCCACGAGATGAAAAAGGTTGAAAATTGCTGTTCTACAGAAAGGGATGTTTTTCTAGGTCAAGGGAAGAAAAATTTTGTATTTTCATTTCTATTTTTAATTTAATAGAGCTTCGCAGAAAAGAAAGATAAAACACAGAAGTTACCAAAGCCAGCCCTTGCGTATGCAGTTTCCTGCTCTGGCCCCGTCCTGTTTTCTTTTCTAACTTGCATTTTTGGACTCGTTAAGTGAATACTGATTAACTCTGGCTACTCTCCCCTCTGCGCCCCTCCCCCTCCCCCCTGTTAACTTTTATGTAAGTCACAGTTCAGAGTTTATGGAGCATTGAAATGCCATAACGCAATAAATGATGCAGTGTGCGGTGGAATGGGGTGCGGGGGAGGAACAAAGCAAAACAAACCCCTTCTTATCGGGGCCCCGGGAAAGCCAACCTCCGAGCCTGGCTTTGACAATGACTCACTGGTGACCTTGGGACAACTTAACTACTTGGCTCGGACACCTGAGCATCGTGTTTCTCTGCAGTTTTTTTTTTTTTTTAATATATTTTATTGATTTTTTTTTATAGAGAGGAAGGGAGAGGGATAGAGAGCTAGAAACATCGATTAGAGAGAGAGACATCGATCAGCTGCCTCCTGCACACCTCCCACTGAGGATGTGCCCACAACCAAGGTACGTGCCCTTGACCAGAATCGAACCTGGGACCCTTCCAGTCCGCAGGCTGACGCTCTGTCCACTGAGCCAAACCGGTTTGGGCTGCAGTTGGGAAATATTGTACTGTTTCTGTTAAGCGTGTGTCTTCCTGGGATTTGGTAATGAACGTTATAGATGAGCATAGATGTTTGAAATGAAAGAAATGGACACCCTTTTTAGACTGTTTAATACCTAGAAGATGAATAACATGCGTGAGGTATATAGACAAGGTAAGGTATGTAGACCGGGTTCATTTTTGAAGTGAGTGTGTGTCACGGTGGTGAGGGCGGCCGGGGATAGCAGGGTTGATTAGCAGGTCACAGAGAGAAAATAAGTGTGAACGGCAGAGTGAATTCGACAGCTGGACCCAGGTGGTCAAAGCCAGCTGTTGCCTTGTGAAGTGACCACTGATGATGACTTTTTGATGGACACTTTGGGACAATTGGATGGTACTCATTCCCAGTGACTTCCTGTCATTTTTTAAATACTTACAACCCCTCTCAGAAGGGGTGGCAGCCCCAATTGGGTTGGCTCAGTGGATAGAGCGCCGGCCTGCGCACCCAAGGGTCGCAGGTTTGATTCCGGTCCAGGGCATGTACCTTGGTTGCCGGCACATTCCCGGTAAGGGGCGTGCATGAGGCAGCTGATCGATGTTTCTCATCCATGTTTCTAACTCTATCCCTCTCCCTTCCTCTTTGTAAAATATATTTTTTTAAAAGAAGGGGTGGTAAACTTTTGATGGGGAAAATAAAGAACTTAACTTGAACAGGTTTTTAAGAAATGGAAATTAAACTTGTGCCAAAGCAACACTTTCACACCAGGAAGCTTTGTAAAAAGCATTTTCCTCGAACCTCTTTTAATCCGTAAGTATGTTTTAGGGGAAAACCTGAGATTCTAACTTACAAAATAGTCTCTTGTTGCTCTTATTCAAAAGAGAGCATTGCTTCGTGGAAGTGTGGTGAGTAGTTCCATCTGGATTTAGAGTATTAGTGACTAATTAAGAAAAAGAAATACTTCAAAATTACATAAAAACACAAACCCCCTCACTTACAAATGTAGAGGAACATTTGGAAATAGGCTTTCTTTGGCAGTTTTTGAAAATAGGGGACTAGAGAAAGATCCAGAAGAGGGATAAAGCCTCTTCTTAAATATGAATTACTCGAAGTATTTCCATGCAGAGCCGCAGAAAGCAGGGCAGGGGTGAGGTTTGTCCTACCTGTTGTCATGTCACGTGAGGCTGTACCTGACCTTCAGAGCGAACGGTGGAGCCCTCAGCACCTACCTGTCCGTCACAGCACAGGCCGGGAGGATATCTCAGTGGCAGGGGCAGTTTTGTTTGTTGTTACATTTTGTGACGAACAAGAATAAATTCAATCAATTTTGCTGGTCTTCTTGGTTCCCATACATGTTGACAGTTCACGAGACAGTTGTCATTAATTCAGGAGAGAGATATAAATTCAGTATAGTCATTTGATAGAGAAATGAAAGAAATAGGGGGTCTTAATTTTCTCCTTTTGTTGAAATGAACTAATTGTTATCGGAGCAGCATTACCTGGAAAATCACATTTCTGTTTGAGAGTCGATGATGCAAAGGTAATGAGGCATAGACGCATACATTATATTTTTCAGTGGCCCTTTTCTTTTATATATATTGATTTTCAGAGAAGGAGGGAGAGGGAGAGAAAGAGAGAGAGAAACATTAATGATGAGAGAGAATCATTGATCTGCTGCCTCCTGCACACTTCCTACTGGGGATTGAGCCCGAAACCTGGCCATACACCCTTGACTGGAATCGAACCTGGGACCCTTCAGTCCGCCAGTCAGCTGAGTCAAACCAGTTCTAATGGCCGTTGTCACTAGTTATAGCAAATGCTTCTGTCAATTCTCTGTTTTTAAATCTTCACCTGAAGATGATGTGTGTGTGTGTTTTAATACTGATTTTGAGAGAGGGAGAGACAGAGAGAGAGAAAGAAGGAGATATGGATGAGATTGAAATCCTGAGTAATTTCATCCCGTGTTCTAAATATCTTTTTTTGACAATGCAGATTGAAACTACCAAACCCCAAAAAATGTAACTGATCTGAGTTTGTCCCTTTCTTAATATTTCTGTAATATATCCACTGAGTTTAAGAATTGCTAAGATGAAAATAACATAATTAACTGGTCTTGCATTAATCATTCTTTTCCCTTGAGAATAAATTAAGAGGTTCGCTCAGACTCCCACACGGCGTGTGATTATGTGAGGGTGTGGCTTATTGTTGTGGGGATTAATGGACTGTTGTGCTTTACAGGTCTCATCACAACTACATCGAGGAAACTAGACCGAGAGCAGCAAGATGAGCACATATTAGAAGTAAGCATTTCCTTATTTCCAGTGATTTTGAAAATATAGTCGTAAATGTTGTTCTCATTTTCTAGCATTCATAGCTGTCAATGTTGTGTTATATTAGCTTACTGTCATTAATAAAAAGGAATAGAAAACATTGTGCATATATATTATGCCCCCTTTATGACACATATATATTGTGTCCCCAGGATGCAAGACCACTGTCCTAAGTCCCATTCTAATTTCTGTACTTGCTCATGCACACACACAGTAAGCAAAACTGAAAACCATCATTTGGATTTAAGTTTCATTTACCTTAGTAGGGTTTTTTTGTATGTCTTCTGCATCTTTTTCTTCAATATTATGCTTTTGAGATGTACTGATGTAAATAGATCTAATTCAGCCTTTTAAACTGTAGCTAACTTGTTTCCAGATTTTTGTTTGTTTGTTTTCCATTTTAAACTGAATTATATATAAAGTTATGCCGTTTTTTGCCCTGGCCGGTATGGCTCAGTTGTTAGAGCGTCGTCTCCTGCACTAAGGGATCCTGGGTTCCATTCCCTGTCAGGCACATGCCCGGGTTTGTGGGTTCTATCTCCAGTAAGGGGGTGTGCGGGAGGCAGCCGATCGGTGATGTTTCTCTCTCTCATCGATGTTTCTCTCTCTCTATCCCTCTCCCTTTCTTCTCCTTTAAAAGTCAGTAAAAGTGTTTATAAAACAACAGCAACAAATCTGTGTTACTGACCATCTGTTGCTGAGCCCAGGCTTAGGAACAATTTGGTGATGAATACTAGAAAGCTTCGTGCTTGATTGTATTTCTCTTTAATTTGTCTTTTTCCCCAAATATCAGCCGGTCACAGGGAAGTGGTGTGAGACATTGACATTGCGGTAGTCATTTTTATTTTGTTTTATTTTGAGACTTTGGGAAGGTCCATCGTGAACTTGACAAGTACCGTCAGGACCCATGCACAGCTGTGTAAATAACAGGATTTACGCCTGTCAAGCTTCGAACAGAGCATAGTTCCCTGAGAAACTTCAGTCCGCCTTAGTTTTTAGCATTTCGATAATTACCTTGGGAGGGCATGTGAGGGGAGAATAACTGTTACTAAGGTCATTACTTTTAATCTCCACACTGAAGCAAAAATGGACATTTGATTCAAGGGTGAAATTGTTGCTTTTGCACCTAGAAGCACCTACCAGTGCATCCCCAAGAATCCTGAGTTTTATTCCAACACTGATGACATGAATCATTTACTCAGAATAAAAGTTATTTTACATTTCTTTTACTGAAATTTTTATTTCACAAATTGGTATTAAATTTAAATGTTTATGGTTCACCCTGCTAAACATGGAAAACTTATGTGCAAGAGCCAGACAAAATAAAATGATGGTTGCTAGCATTAAAAGGCGTGCTGCTTAGCGTATATTTTAAATGGACGACTTAGCTTATTGTATTGAAGAAGCTTAAACATGATAGTTTTTTAATGGACTCTGTGGAGATTTTATTTGTAAGTATATGCAGTATCTATATCTATAGTATAAAAGGACTCTTTAGATACTTCAAGCAAAATCTTCATGTGTCCCTTCCTTGGCTTAAAAATAATACCTTTTGATAGCTTAGCATTTTGGTGACGTTCACAGTACGTCAACAGTTATGTGAGGGCCCTGGCCTGGTAGCTCAGTTGGTTAGAGCATCGTCCTGATAACACCAAGTTTGCAGGTTCGATCCCCAGTCAGGGCACATATAAAAACCAAACGGTGAATGCATAAATAAATGGAGCAACAAATAGATGAGTCTTTCTCTCTCTCTCCCTCCCTCTCTCACTCTCTAAAATCAGTTTTAAAAAACGGCAGTGTGCGGAAGGGAGGTGGCCTGGTCAGGAGAGGTTAGGGCTCACAGCCAGCTCTTCCCCAGCCCCTACCTCCCTGAGTTTCTCTCTGAAAATGGGAGCCATTGCCCTCCCTCCTCACAGGGCTGTGGCTGGAGGAGAGGAGGGGGTTTGTGGTCAGAGCTGTGTGCCCTGGAGTGGCTTCCACAGATGCTGACTCTCATCAGGAAGAAAGCACCCACTTTTATTCAGTGTACAGTGGTACCTCGAGATACGAGTGCCCTGACATACGAGATTTTTGAGATACGAGCGTCGAGTGAGCCATTTTTGCTTTGAAATACGAGCAACATTTGAGATAGGAGTCATCGCGCGGATCGGCCGGCTGCACACGACCCACCAGTTTACCGCGACTCGAGCGTCTCATAGTTTCCCACGCCTCAAGGTTACGGAACGAATTAAACTCGTATCTCGAGGCACCACTGTATTCTAAAAATGTGGTTGATCCCTTTAAAAAACAGGTTACCGTGACGGACAACGGCAGTCCCCCCCGATCCACTGTTGCGAGAGTGATCGTGAAAATCCTGGATGAAAATGACAACAAGCCGCAGTTCCTGCAGAAGTTCTACAAGATCAGGCTCCCGGAGCGGGACAAGCCGGACCGCGAGCGCAATGCCAAGCGCGACCCCATCTACCGGGTCATCGCGGCCGACAAAGACGAGGGCCCCAACGCGGAGATCGCCTACAGCATCGAGGAGGGCAACGAGCTGGGCAAGTTCTTCATCGAGCCCAAAACCGGGCTGGTGTCGTCCAAGAAGTTTTCTGCGGCCGGAGAGTACGACATTCTCTCCGTGAGTTGAGATCTGGTCCGGGGCTGCCTTACAAACATGGATCATTAATCTGGTCCCCGGTCTCGTGCTCTTATACCTTTACCTGTAAATGGCCTCAGGTCAACAGTGCGAAGTATGGGTCTGTTTTCCTCTTTGCGGTTGTCACTGGGTTATTATTTGTTGAGTGTGGTGGGAAGAGGTTGCTTTTTGATCAAGCATTAAACACGGGCAATATGCAAAGACAGATATTGAATGATTGACATTGGCTCCGTCTAAGACAGCGGTTCTCAACTTGTGGGTCGTGACCGCTTTGGGGGTCGAAGGACCCTTTCACAGGGGTCGCCTAAGACTATTGGAAAACACACCGCTCCTCGGTGTAGCAAAGTGTAGCAATGTAGTTTACTGTTGTCCTATGAAGACTGTTACCCATGCTACACCACGATTCAAGACAAAATTTCATTTATTTGTAATTAGAAATAAATATTTCACAATATATAATTACATATTGTTTTTTGTGATTAATCCCTATGCTTTAATTATATTCAATTTGTAACAATGAAAATACATCCTGCCTATCAGATATGTACATTACAGTTCATAACAGTAGCAAAATGACAGTGATGAAGTAGCAACGGAAATAATTTTATGGTTGGGGGTCACCACCACATGAGGAGCTGTCTTAAAGGGTCGCGGCCTTAGGAAGGTTGAGAACCACTGGTCTAAGAAGACCAACCCAATTCATGCTTCGGTGACCTAAGTAATTATGTTATTTCTAATAATGTGCTGGTTTGCTCACCTCTGCTCCTACAGATCAAGGCAGTTGACAACGGTCGCCCCCAGAAGTGGTCCACCACTCGCCTCCACATTGAATGGATCTCCAAACCCAAACCGTCCCCGGAGCCAATCTCCTTCGAAGAGTCGTCTTTCACCTTCACTGTCATGGAGAGCGACCCCGTGGCTCACATGATCGGGGTGATAGCGGTGGAGCCCCCTGGCACCCCTCTGTGGTTCGACATCATTGGTGAGCGTTCCCCAGAGCCGCTGTGGTCCTTTTCTAGGTTATCCCGTGGAGAGCCTGCTGACGCTCCTCTGAGTTTTATGCGTGTCTCAGAAATGTAAAATCGGGAATATAAGACCAATTTGTTTTAGATTGCAGTCTCTCTCTCTCTCTCTTTTTTTTTATATATTTTATTGATTTTTTTCAGAGAGGAAGGGAGAGCGATAGAAAGTCAGAAACATCAATGAGAGAGAGACATCGATCAGCTTTCTCCTGCACGCTCCCTACTGGAGATGTGCCCGCAACCGAGATACATGCCCTTGACCGGAATCGAACCTGGGACCTTTCAGTCCGCAGGCCGATGCTCATCCACTAAGCCAAACTGGTTCCGGCAGATTGCAGTCTCTTGATGGCAAAGTTCGTCACTGTATCCAACATATATTAAACTTGTTTGAAATAGGTGCTCTATGTGTACCATCTCAATATGAAAAATAAGGTTTTTAAAAGTACATCAAGGACTTACAGAGAAATCTAAGCATTTTGGTCCAAAAGTACAGTTTCTGATAAAAAGAAATATATACAGCTTTTTAAATTTTTCCCCCTTGAAACATAGCATATGGCAGATTACTATTTTCAGTGGATCTGATTTAAATGTTTAAAATAACTATGTCTGTGTGGTTGTCACACATCAGTATTTTATAGAGAATAAGTTTAAAATTTTTAATGTTATAACTTAAAAAAAGATAGTGGCAATCGTGACTTTTGAAGTTTTATTTCTTTTCAGTAGGAAGCAAGATTCACTAGATTAAGTTACATGCCTAAGCCATTTTTTTTTTGTCATTTAATTCAGTGTAGACATCGAAGCTAATAACCTCTTTTTCAAAAGTTCACATACTTTTCATAAGTTCACATTAGACTGGACACGTGCTTACGGCTTCTTCACACTGTTTTAGTGTTAGTGGTGAGGATACTTAGAAACAGAAGCACGTATTACGATTCCTCTCTAGTTGGGACTTCACATCCCTTTTCCCTCGTCCACCTCTCAGCCACGTTAGCCCCCAGCTGCTGTTTCAGCAAGTTGAGCCGGTCGCAGCCATAGGCTGAGGGACCACAGGTGCACTGGTACGGCTCTTCCCTTGAACTTGCACACTGGACAGTTGGGCCATGTTCATCCTGTGGGTCGATGAATGAGACTGTGGTTGTCACCAGCACCTCTGAAACCATCACCGGTTGGTTAGTTTTAGAGAAAAGAAAAGAGATTGGGGTCACTGTCCACCACAACCAGAATAGCTCGTTTGCTGTCCGCTAATCCCTCTCACGTTTCCAGCCGAGCAGGCTGCCCCTGTGCAGCCTCTCACATCACCGTGGACGCCTTCCCGCCTCTGGGAGCGGTCTGATTGATGGCTCTGCCTGTTCTCTGCTTTCTTCCATGCTTGCTTGCTTCTCTGGGGCTGTGCCAGGAGACACGCTGGCTAGAGACGTGTTTCACATCTTTCAGATGACTTGTGACCTCAACTGCACAGCAGAAGGTATCTGCTGAGATCACATAATTTGTCCCAGATTATGAGATTGGCAATAAAAGCATCCGTTTTTTTTTTTAGAACTGTTTTATCCCCAGGCCTCCCTTTCATTGCGTTTGCTCGACATCGTGTGCACGCGGTCATCCTTTTCATTGTAAACATACCAACTTCTCATCCATCTCTAGATCCTTCGTTTTAACGGAAGACTTTGCTGTGTGTGTGTGTGTGTTGGGGGGTGGGGGGTGTTACTTTGCTTTTTGGTAAGCTTTAGTAATAGAACTTCATTGTAATGTTAAGACATTTTCATTCCATTTCATTGATGTAAGTATCTCAAGTTCAACGGACTGGAAAAGAGTTTATCAAGAATATATAATCGGCATTGTATTTGGATAATGTCAGGAGCACAGAAATATTTGCTTCACTCCTCTTTGACACAGTGGAAAAAAATTCCACATACTTTATAAGAGTCATGGCTGACTCTTGATAACGACCGCTATTTTTACCCGAGTTCACATTTGTTTTTAATAGGTATTTTATTAGGGCCATATGCCCGAAGTGTTACGGTTGTTCTTTTTTATAATTAAACTTTTAAACAGCCAACCTTGGTTACCAAATGAGATCTCATATAGCTCCTGCCACATACATGAAAGAGATTTTTAGAACCCCCGAAAAAGCAAATTGGCAATTACTCCTGGGCAATATTAGCCGTGTTTTTCCTCTTTTCAGAGATGCTTTCTTGCTTCCTTCTGCTGAGTTGTTGGTTTGATAGTTAGGTCTCCACTTTGCGTTCCTAAAAGCAGTGCCCTTCCTTGTTCTCAAAACGAAAACTCCTGGGAATCACTTTGGCCAGTACCGATTAATATATCAGGAATTTTCTTGTACTGGCGTGAAGAATGAAAAAGCCACAGATTAGTTGACAGGCGTCCATCCCGTTACCTGCTCTCACTTGTCTGTCCTCATTGAAACCAGGTGGCAACTACGAGAGTCACTTTGATGTGGACAAGGGCACGGGCACCGTCATCGTTGCCAAACCTCTGGATGCGGAACAGAAGTCGGACTACAACCTCACGGTCGAGGCGACAGACGGGACCAGCACGATACTGACCCAGGTTAGTGGAGGATGAGGGGTGCTTGTCAGAGGAGGGTCTGAGCATTCATCCTGCCTCCTGAGGTTCTCCAATCACAAGTTACCACGTGGCTGTAGTTAACACACATGCGCACCCAGGGCTTTTCTGTAGGGAAAGAAAATGAACTGCAAATCCCGACGTAGGCTTTGCATCTAATTAACCAGTTCTGAAATTTTTTAAAAGAAGACTTAAGAAACCCATACATGGTTATATTATCCAAGATATTTTCATATTTTATTCCTTTTCTACTGGATTGGTATAAAATAGATCTCTGTGGCCCTGGCTGGTTTTTTCAATGGGTAGAGCCTCAGCCCAAAGGGTCTCCGATTTGATTCCAAATCAAGGGCTCGTATACATCCATTGCAGACCCAATCCCCAGCCCCGGTCAGGGTGCGAACGGGAGGCCACCAGTCCATGTGTCTCTCACATCGCTGTTTCTTTCTCTCTCCCCTCTGTCCTCCTCTCTAAAAATAAAGACCACCATGGGAACAGTGTCCTCAGGTGAGGATTACAACAAAAAAATGTGTCCCTATTGAGGATGATTTGTCCAAGTGGTTTTCTTTGAAGCTGGCTCAAGCCTTGGCTACCTTAGCAAGGACTGTGTAAGATAACGGTTAACGTTGTTCTGATAATCCCTTTCGCATCTTCCTCCTACCCAAATAAATTACATTCATCTACCAACAGAAGACCTATGCCAGCAAAGCTTACTTCCTCCTCAACAGCTTCTCTGAAAGCCTTCCTTGATCGTGTATGAACCCTCATTAGACTCTGTACGGACATGGCCCAGGAGTTTGGGGGTGCATGAGGGGATTGGCCCATTTATTTTGCACGCCCCGTGCTGACCTGTCAGGGCCCAGTCCATGTTTCAGTTGAATGGCCTTATCGAGCACGGCTGCTTTTCCTTCGGCGGTTCCTGCTCACTCGTGATGAATGCATCTCGGAGTAGGATCACACTAGGTCTGCCCAACACTCCATGAGAAGGAGTTTTTAAATTTATAGTGGGAATAAATTCATAATGATTTCATCTATAGGAGCTGCCTTTCGAGCCATGCCTTCTGGATCCCCGTTGACATTGAAGAGTGAGGCCTTCCTAGTTTTAAATATTTACATAACTTTCCCATAAAGTCTTTCTGCACTTGGGTGATCGCATTTAGCGTTCACATAAAGTCTGATGTGCCGATCCATCACGGACGCGGTGTTCTCCGAGAGCTGGTGCAGGCTGCTCGCACCGGCCTCCGGTTCACACGCCTGGGGTAGCTCCACCTGTGCCTTCCTGGGGCCCGGGCCTCCTGTGCCGGTGGGACCAGCGAACCCCTTTTTCCAGGTGCTCCCCGAAGCCCAGCTTTCTCGTTCAGACTGTAAACCGCTTATATAAGCAGTGATTTCCACTGTGCCCCATTCCCATACCCCTTTGCAATTGAAAATGAGTCCTACTGGCATGTCCCTCTACCGGGGACTGAGTTTTTTTAACATCAGCTTTTTCCCTCTAAGGTTTTCATTCGACGCCGATATGTCTAAGAGAGTTTATCTTTTCGTTGTACCTCAGTTGCTTTTAGGAAATAAACGTGCTTACTGTTTACACATAGGTTTGACGATCACAAGAAGATAAGAATTTAAAAGCACATTTCTTACTTTCTCATAAATATTATAAAAATAATCTGTCGATAGGAATTTGGAGCCTCAGAGATTAGAACAAGAAATTTAGATCCTGTGACAGTCTAGTATTTCCTCACTCAATAGCATGAGAGGGTACCGATTCGATTCTGATCCAAGAAATTAGTCTTCTGTAAACCTGGGAGAGTAGATTCTCCGTTATCATTATCCGAGTCATCTAGAAATACCTCCGCCGCGTTTCATAAAGAAATGTGTGAAAGGTGTCATATTTCCTCTCCAGAGTTAGCCTTGAGAATTTAGAAAGGTCCTCATTATCATACTCCTGTATAGAAATAGTATAGCGATGAAAAATTTAAAGAGATTTTGATTTTTGTTACTCTTCTCAGGTTTGCATTTCATTTTTGCTACAAAAATCAATTTTTTCAAACGTGCGTCTGATTCACTGGTTATTTATTAAAATGCCAGGCTTAGGAACGTCGTTATGTGACTCGTTCTGTCACCGCAGGTGTTCATCAAAGTCATAGACACCAACGACCACCGTCCTCAGTTCTCGACATCCAAGTACGAGGTGGTCATCCCCGAGGACACGGCGCCAGACACGGAGATCTTGCAGATCAGCGCCGCGGACAGGGACGAGAAGAACAAGCTCATCTACACCCTGCAGAGCAGCAGCGACCCGCGGAGCCTCAAGAAGTTTCGCCTGGACCCCGCCAGCGGCTCTCTCTACACGTCCGAGGCTCTGGACCACGAAGCTGTTCACCAGCACGTGCTGACGGTCATGGTACGGCTCTCTGCCCTCCTCCGGCCAGCCTGCTGTTCTGAAGCGTGTCATGCGTTTGAGAGGGATTTTAAGTCAGGAAAATCCCAACGAACCAGATTGATCATTTTGTTTTTTGTGTTTTTTTTTCCAGGTACGAGATCAAGATGTCCCGGTGAAGCGCAACTTTGCGCGGGTCGTGGTGAACGTCAGCGACATGAACGACCACGCGCCCTGGTTCACGAGCTCCTCCTACGAAGGGCGGGTGTTCGAGTCGGCGGCCGTGGGCTCCGTGGTGCTGCAGGTCACGGCGCTGGACAAGGACAAGGGGAGGAACGCCGAGGTGGTGTACTCCATCGAGTCAGGTACGGGGGGCACGCCAGAGGGCCCTAGCATTGCACCTGTTAGCAAGTCTGTTCCTTCTTTTCTTTTTCTTCTTTTTTTTAAATATATTTTATTGACTTTTTACAGAGAGGAAGGGAGAGAAATAGAGAGTTAGAAACATTCATGAGAGAGAGACATCGATCAGTTGCCTCCTGCACGCCCCCCACTGGGGATGTGCCCACCACCAAGATACATGCTCTTGACTGGAATCGAACCTGGGACCTTTCAGTCCGAAGGCCGACACTCTATTCACTGAGCCAAACCGGATTCGGCTGTTTCTTCTTTTCTAAAACTGGTTCTGGAGGTTAACGCCTTCCCCTTATATCGCTGCAAAGATGGTTTCCATGGAGCTCACACGTTAGGAGAAAGAGAAAGCAGTTGAAGCGCTAGCTCTTTAGGAAGCCAGGATAGAGCACCAACAAGTTTGGGTCAGGTGCTTGGAGACTCACGATAAGGAGCATAATTCAAAGCTGAGCGGTCCTACCACAAAGGAAACTTGATTTGGCCAATTCAGTATTTCTAAACTTGTAGTTTTTAGAATATATTTTTATTGATTTCAGAGAGGAAGGGAGAGGGAAAGAGAGATAGAAACATCAGTGATGAAAGAGAGTCATTAATTGGCTGCCCCAGTGGGGATCAAGACCGCAATCCAAGCATGTGCCTTTGATTGGAATCGAACCTGGGACCCTTCAGTCCACAAACCGATGCTCCATCCACTGAGCCAGTGGTAGGTAAACTGTGGCTCGAGAGCCTCGGTTTGCCGCTCTATTGACTAATGAGTTTGCCAACTACTGGTAAACCAGCTAAGTCTATATTTTTTTAATATATCTTCATTGATTTCAGAGAGGAAGGAAGAGAGAGAGGGAGAAACATCAATGATGAGAGGGAATCCTTGATTGGCGGCTGCCTCCTGCATTCCTCCTCCCGGGGATGGAGCCCACAACCCGGACACATGCCCTGACCCAGGAATCAAACTGCCACCTCCTGGTTCCTAGGTCGATGCTCAACCATTGAGCCACACGGGCCGGGCTCTAAACTTTCTTTAACCCTGCACTCATCTTCCTTCTTCAACTAGAAAATGTCCTTAGTTTTCTAGTGCTGTACTTGTAGTCAGAGAGCAGGGATTTCAGGGGCGGCGGGGGGGAAGCGCTGATCTTCCAATTAGGACCCACTGGGATCACACAGAGAGAGGCTCACGCCCCCACTCCTTCCGGGTCAGTGTCGCTGTCCCTGTCACCCCATGCCGCTTGAACAGTGGCGTGTCACTCGTGGTTCGTTGTAGTCAGTCCCAGGTGTGAGATGTTGGAAAGCGGATGGGGCTAGACCAGGGCAAGGGGCAGTGAGGGCGGGGAGAGCCGCTGGGAGTGTGGGCAGATGCAGGGGCGATAGGGCAAGGGGTCTGCGTCTTGCCGGGGGTACACGGAGGAGCCCACAGAGAGGCACTGTGGCCGAGCGCAGTGTGTGTGTGCTCTGTGGAATGAATGCTGCCCTTCAGCCCCCCATTTCTTCATCCCAGGGTCTCCTGAAGCCCATTTCAGGTGCAGTGCCATGAACTTGAGAGGCGCGGGGGTCGCCGTGGGTGCAGACGGGCAGTGTTCTCGCTGGAGACAGGGTTCAGTCTGCTTCAGAGCACATGTGTGTGGTCAGACACGGCTTTGCTCCAGGACTTTCCCTGCTTATGCCAGATGATAAGCACACGTGATTCCCTATGGAGAAGGCGCTTTTCTGTTCTCTGTCTTTCTTAGTGCCATTGTTATACAGTCTCTCTCCTTGTCCTGCCTTTATAGTGACTTTATAGAGTATTGCGATCATCCGTTTAACTTGCCTTTTTTATTTTGGTAACTCCATACTGCTACATTTTTAGAAATCGCATCTATCTTAGGCATTAGAATTCAGAGAGGTGAAAATTAGCTATTAAATCATATACAGCGGTACCTCGAGATACGAGTTTAATTCGTTCCGTGACCTTGAGGCGTGGGAAACTATGAGATGCTCGAGTTGAGGTAAACCAGTGGGTCGTGTGCAGCCGGCCGATCCGTGCGATAACTCCTATCCCAAATGTTGCTCGTATTTCAAAGCAAACATCGCTTGCTCAACAGCTTGTATCTCAAAAATCTCGTATGGTAAGGGCACTCGTATCTGGAGGTACCACTGTATTCAAAAAGCCAAGCAAATGGAGAGTAATTTAAAAAAAAACACACACACAACTAAAGAAAACAACAATTTGTTGATGAATTTTATGTGGTCGAACTATTTTTTTTTCTTAATATATTTGAAGTTGCATTTATTTCACTGGAAAATACCAAATTTCGCCCGTTACAAGGTAGAGCTGACCTCCTCTGCCGACCATGGTTGTGGCTGTAAAATGTCTTTTCACGTAGTTAGCACCTTGGCTAACAGTGGAGTTTCCCCCGCTGGCTCTGCAGAAATGCAGCCGCTAGGAAAACCGCGCATTCCACGTGTGCATGCCCCGGCACCGCCAGAAAACAATGCTCCCGCAGACCAACTGGCCGCCTTTGTGTGGGAGAAAATGTTAAACTTCCCCTGAGCTTTCACATAACTTCCAACAACTGGGCGGTTAAAATATGACGCCGGGTGCCCGGCTGAAGGCATGCGCATTCCTTAAATGCCGGCCGGGCTCGTGGAATGAGAAACCCGGTATTCCAAGAATGGAGCCGCGTCTCCCCTCGGCGAACGCCTAATGCCAAAGGGCCTCTTCCCGCCCAGACCGTGGACTGGCACAGAGATCTTGTTTTCCACGGGGTGTTTCAAAAACAGTGCTGAGCAAGGACTTGGCGGGGAATGACCGCCTTGAAACGCCGTGGAGCTGCATGTGAGTGAATCTGTTCCAACGGCAGGAGCTACGAAAGGTCCAGTGTAGTATTCATAACCACCTGTTTCTCATGTCCGTCAGATTACATGGAACACAGTTCAAAAGACTAGTTATACATTCAGGCCATCCCCACGGCATGTTCCATTAGCAGCGGTTTATTGAGCAGAAGGTGGGTCCGATGAGTCCTCGGGGAAAAGGAATTAATTAAAGGAGAGTCCGGAACGGTCGAGTTATGTGCAGGGAGACGCACTCGCAGCG
This sequence comes from Lasiurus borealis, assembly GCA_004026805.1. Lineage (NCBI taxonomy): Eukaryota > Metazoa > Chordata > Mammalia > Chiroptera > Vespertilionidae > Lasiurus > Lasiurus borealis. Next base: position 17,107 of record PVJN01008232.1, read on the forward strand.
CGAGGCCCTGGGCAGCTGGGCCTTCTCTTTATTTTTTTAAAGTAGATCGTTGTGCCTTTAAGAACCACGGGAACGCCTGGCAACAGAAGCATCTCAGTAAATATGCGTATTGACCAGAATCGATTTCCCTCCCCAAACTTGGGTTCCATATCATTGCACTTGAAGTTGATAAAGGTTGCCGCGCCGGCGGGCGGGTGGTCAGCATCCACTGCCTGTCCCTGTGGGAAGACAGGGATTCCGGGGGGGAGGGGGGGTGTATAATGCAGTCACAGCTAATGAGCACACACGTGCAAGTGTGCCCAGATACTGCCTTAGCCAGAGCAGGTTAAGGCTCTTTAGAATAATCTCCATATCTGTCAAAACCGGTTTGGCTCAGTGGATAGAGCGTCAGCCTGCGGACTGAAAGGTCCCAGGTTCGATTCCGGTCAAGGGCATGTACCTTGGTTGCGGGCACATTCCCAGTAGGGGGCGTGCAGGAGGCAGTTGATCGATGTCTCTCTCATGGATGCTTCTAACTTTCTATCCTTCTCCCTTCCTCTCAATGGAAAGTCAATAAAATATATTAAAAAGAAATCTCCGTATCTCCAGCTAAGGAGACCCGTAAGCCCCCGGCCAAGGACAGACTTTGGCCACAGCCCTGTGAGTCTGTTCACAAATACATACATGTATTTCAGTGTTTGGTGAGCGTGTCTATTACTAGATCAGGTGGCATGTCTCGGTGTTCTTCCAGTAAACACCACGCTGCTCTTCCATCTGCAGATCTCGTGCTTTCTGCCGTGGTCTGTGCGGGATCCATGTATTAATTGCCTGGCTGGGGTCCTGTTTACCTACTTGGTACCAGTGCTGGGACCAGAGCTGTCTTGAGCAAAGCCAGGCAATTCCAGGTGATAGAGAATGTGAGGCCTTGTGTATGTGAAGCATTAAGATGTCACCGTCCACCCGGCGTGGCTCCGTGGCTGAGTGTCAGCCTGTAAACCAGGTGGTCACAGTTCAATTCCCGGTCAGGGCACATGCTCAGGTCACGGGCTCCATCCCCAGTGAGGGGCCTGCGGGAGGCAGCCACGAATCAATGATTATCTCTCATCACTGATGTTTCTATCTCTCCCTTCCTCTCTGAAATCAATAAAAATATATTAGAAAAAAAAAGATTTCACCAGCTAAGATAAGAGACAAGTGCACGTAGATGAAGGAGTGTAAAATACAGTAGGTCAGCTTCTTTTTTTAGGACAGACAGACGGAAGTCCGAGGGTGGGGATGAAGACACGTCCGCAGAGGTTTTCACAGTCTGCTCCGTGATCCAGACGGCCTGTCACCGTTTTGGAAGGCGGTGGGTGGTGCGCAGGCAGGAAGAGAGAGGACCTTGATGGCTGACGAAGAGAGAGAATCGGGGGCTGTTGTCATAGACACAGACAGGCCGGAGACAGTTCTGCGAGGCCTGGCAGAGACGGCGCGACCCTGTCCACGGGCCAGGGGTTAGCTCAGAGCTCAGGAGCCTGGAGTGGCCGTGGGTCCGGGTGCAGAGCCAGGCAGCTTAATGAGAACCAGACCAGGCCGAGCCTCAGGAAACATGCCGTGGGCTTTTGGAGAATGTATTGAAGGAAGTGAAGGCCAGAGAGGAAGCGTTCCCTAGTAAAGATGTGGAGCAAGGAGTGCTTGGTTAATCCCTGGGTTTGCACATCACAGCAAATAAGGCTGTTTGTTCTGTGAGGTGCCGCCCTCGATTGCAAAGCTGGAGGAAAGCAATCGGAGGCAGCAGGTAAGCGGCCCGTCAGCCTTGCTTTGGGGGCGAGTGTAATACAGTGGTACCTCGAGATACGAGTTTAATTCGTTCCGTAACCTTGAGGCGTGGGAAACTATGAGACGCTCGAGTCTCGGTAAACTGGTGGGTCGTGTGCAGCCGGCCGATCCGCGCGATGACTCCTATCTCAAATGTTGCTCGTATCTCAAAGCAAAAATCTCTCGCTCGACGGCTCGTATCTCAAAAATCTCGTATGTTAGGGCACTCGTATCTCGAGGTACCACTGTAGTTCATTGGGAAAAACACACTCAGGTCCGTGTCTAGGAAAATGGAGCCGGACTCTTGTTTTTAAAACAGAATAGGGATGAAGGGTTCACGGATGGGTCGAACCCTTACCCCGCCTTGATCTGTTCAAAAAGAGAGGTAAGTGCTAAGCTGTAGTCCACGGCTGGTTTTCGTCAGAAGGATTTCAGGCGATGCTATACGACCACAGGATGTGGCAGAGTGGCTTTTGCAGCTGAATAATGAAATGAATCCAGTGCAGGCGGAAAAGGTCCAGAGAAAAGCCAGTAAAACAGTCCGAGAATTTCTCAGCCTCAGCACTGCTGCCTTTTTGAAAGACAGGTTTTTGTGGCAGGGCCGTCCTGTGCCCTGTAGGAGGCTGAGCGGCATCCCTCGTCTCTCCCCCAAGGAAGTGCCAACCCAAATGTCCCCAGAAACCCCAGCTGGTGTGGCTCAGTGGTTGAGTGTTGACCCATAAACCGGGAGATCATGGTTCGATTCCTGGTGGGGCATATGCCCAGGTTGTGGACTCAATCCCCAGTAGGGGGCGAGCAGGAGGCAGCCGATTAATGATTCCCTCTCCTCATGGATGTTTCTGTCTCTCTCTCCCTCTCCCTTCCTCTCTGAAGTCAATAAAAACATATTTTTAAAAAATATCTCCAGGCATTGTTGACCGTCTCCTTCCGGGTAGGGTCACCCCCACTTGAAAACCACTGACTTAGGGGATACATCGACCTGAACATGATTCAGAAGAGACTATTACCAAAGTCCTCAAAACCTCTGAAGTGTAGGATAAGTTATACATAAGCTTATTTATCAGTCCTTTGAACATTTAAAATAAGGGACAGTTCTCTTGAAATTTGTTAAATTCTCTTAATGCATTGAAGTTGTCTTCCCTTTTATAATAAATGAGAACTTTGAGCACTTTCAAGTGATAAGTGTAGAAATATAAATATGTCCTAAAGGGTTTTTGAGAAAACACTTGGAAAATTATGAACGAACTTAGCTGCTTTTTGAAGGGTAACCATACCCTACCATAAGCCCATTCTTAGTTCAAGCAAAAGGGAGTGTGTTTGGTGATAGATACAGAGTGATATTTCTTCCGTTTCTTTTCATAATTTATGGACAGATCTCTGACGAGTATGCCTTATTTCAGGTGGACAGAAGTGAAACACGTTGAAAATTGAAACAAGTTCCAGTCAAATGTTGATAACCCCGAATATCTTTTCAATTTCAGAATACAGTGGTAACTCGAGATATGAGTTTAATTTGTTTCGTAACCTTGATGTGTGGGAAACTATGAGATGCCCGAGTCGCGGTAAACTGGTGGGTCATGTGCAGCCGGCCGATCCTCACGATGACTCCTATCTCAAATGTTGCTCGTATTTCAAAGCAAACATCGCTCGCTCGACAGCTCGTATCTCAAAAATCTCGTGTGTTAGGGCACTCGTATCTCGAGGTACCACTGTATAATTTCTCAAGTTACCTTCATTGGTTTCTGTATTTCCCAATAGCACTCGATCCCTGTAGTTCTCTCTAACGTGCTCCTGTTTTTTCTCCCTCCCAGGAAACATTGGGAATTCTTTTGCCATCGATTCCGTCTTGGGCTCTATCAGAACCGCCAAGGAGCTGGATCTCAATCACCAAGTGGAATACGACCTCCTGGTGAAAGCCACAGACAGGGGCAGTCCGCCTCTGAGCGAAGTCACCTCCGTGCACATCTTTGTCACCATCGCCGACAATGCGGCCCCGAGGTTCACGTCGAAGGAGTACTCCGTGGAAGTCAGCGAGGCGGTGGGCGTCGGGAGTTTTGTGGGGATGGTGACCGCCCACAGCCAGTCGTCGGTGGTCTACGAGATCAGAGACGGAAATGTAGCGGACGCGTTCGGCATCAACCCCCACTCGGGAAGCATCGTCACCCAGAAAGCCCTGGACTTCGAGACCTTGCCCCTCTACACGCTGACCGTACAAGGGACCAACATGGCCGGCCTGTCCACGAACGCCACGGTCCTGGTGCACCTGCAGGACGAGAACGACAACTGGCCCGTGTTCACGCAGGCCGAGTACGCGGGCCTGGTCAGCGAGGCGGCCGCCCCGCACAGCGTGGTCCTCACGGACCAGAACGCCCCGCTGGTGATCCGGGCCACGGACGCCGACAGGGAGTCGAACGCGCTGCTCGCGTACCACATCGTGGAGCCGGCGGCCCGCAGGTACTTCGCCATCGACGCCAGCACGGGCGCCGTCCGCACCGTCCTGAGCCTGGACCACGAGGAAACCAGCGCCTTCCGCTTCACCGTGCAGGTGCACGACGCGGGCACGCCGCGCCTGTCCGCCGAGCGCGCGGCCAACGTGACCGTCCGCGTGGTTGACATCAACGACTGCCCTCCCGTGTTCTCCCGGCCCCTGTACGAGGCCTCCCTCCTGCTGCCCACCTACCGAGGGGTCCAGGTCCTCACGGTCAACGCCACGGACGCCGACTCCCGCGCCTTCTCCCAGGTGCTGTACTCCATCACCGAGGGCAACATCGGCGAGAAGTTCCTCATGGACCCCCGGACGGGCACGGTCTCGGTGCAGAACACCACGCAGCTCCGCAGCCGCTACGAGTTGACGGTCCGCGCCTCCGACGGCAGGTTCGCCGGCTTCTCCTCGGTGAGGATCCACGTGCGGGAGAGCAGAGAGAGCCCGCTGCGGTTCACCCGGGACGTCTACGCGGCCACCGTGAGGGAGAACTCCACCGAGGCCCGGACGCTGGCCGTCGTCACGGCGGTCGGCCACCCCATGAATGAGCCCCTGTTCTTCCGCATCCTCAACCCGGACCCCCGGTTCCGGATGGGCCGCACCTCGGGCGTCCTGTCCACCACGGGCGTCCCCTTCGACCGGGAGCAGCAGGAGGCCTTCGACGTGGTCGTGGAGGTGACGCAGGAGCACCGGCCCGCCGCCGCGGCCCACGTGGTGGTGAAGGTCACCGTGGAGGACCAGAACGACAACGCGCCGGTGTTCGTCAACCTCCCGTACTACGCCGTGGTCCGCGTGGACGCCCCGGCCGGCCACACCATCCGCCACGTGACCGCCGTGGACCGGGACAGCGGCCGGAACGGGGAGGTGCGCTACTCCCTGAAGGAGCATCACGAGCACTTCCAGATCGGGCCGGCGGCGGGCGACCTGTCGCTGAAGAAGCCCTTCGAACCCGACACCCTCAACAAGCAGTACCTGGTCACCGTGGTGGCCAGGGACGGGGGGGAGCCCGCGTTGTCCGCCGAGGCGGTCGTGCCCGTCACGGTGACGAACAGAGCTACGCCCGTGTTCGAGAAGCCCTTCTACAGCGCCGAGGTCCCCGAGAACATCCAGGTGCACAGCCCCGTGGTCCACGTGCAGGCCAACAGCCCCGAGGGCCTCAAGGTGCTCTACAGCATCGCCGACGGCGACCCCTTCGGCCAGTTCACCGTCAACTTCAACACCGGCGTCCTCCACGTCCTCGCCCCGCTGGACTTCGAGGCGCACCCGGCCTACAAGCTGAGCGTCCGCGCCACCGACTCCCTGACGGGGGCGCACTCCGAGGTGTTCGTGGACATCGTGGTGGAAGACGTCAACGACAACCCGCCGGCCTTCACGCAGCCGTCCTACGCCGCCACGCTGTCCGAGGCGGCCGCGCCGGGCACGCCCGTGGTCCGCGTGAGGGCGACGGACGCCGACTCCGAGCCCAACCGGGGCGTCTCCTACCACCTCCCCGGCAACCGCAGCCGGAGCCACGAGCATTTCCACGTGGACAGCGCCACGGGGGTGGTGACCCTCGCCCGGGCCCTGGATTACGAGCAGGCCCGGCAGCACCGGATCGCGGTGCGGGCGGTGGACGGCGGCGTGCCCCCGCTGAGCAGCGAGGTGGTGGTCACGGTGGACGTCGCCGACCTCAACGACAACCCGCCCCTGTTCGAGCGGCCGGCGTACGAGGCCAGCGTCGGCGCGCACGCCCCGCACGGGCACTTCGTGACGTGCCTCAGAGCCTTCGACGCGGACGGCGGTGGGGACGCGGGCCCGCTGGAGTACGCCATCCTGTCCGGCAACGACCAGAAGCACTTTGCCGTGGACGCGGCCACGGGCATCGTCACGCTCTCCCACCCGCGGCGCCAGGCCCCGCTGAGGCCCTTCTACAGCCTCAACGTCTCCGTGTCGGACGGCGTGTTCCGCAGCGCGGCCCAGCTCCGCGTCACCGTGGTCGGGGGCAACCTGCACGGCCCCGCGTTCCCGCAGCACGAGTACGAGGCGGAGCTGGCGGAGAACGCGCCCGCGCACACCCCGGTGGCGGCCGTGCGGGCGGCGGACGCGGACGCCGGCGCCTACGGCCGCCTCGCCTACCGCGTCGTGAACGACTTCGCCCGGGACCGGTTTTACGTCGACGAGCACGGCCAGCTGTTCACGCTGGAGAAGCTGGACCGGGAGGTCCCGGCGGAGAAGGTCATCCCCGTGCGCCTCATGGCCACGGACGCGGGCGGGAAGGCGGCCTTCTGCACCGTCAACGTCATCCTCACCGACGACAACGACAACGCGCCGCGGTTCCGGGCCGCCCGGTACGAGGCCGCCGTGGGCTCGGACGCGCCCAAGGGCACGCCCGTGGTCAGGGTCTTCGCGAGCGACGCCGACGAGGGGTCCAACGCCGACGTGACCTACGCCCTGGAGGCCGACGCGGAGAGCGTGGCCGAGAACCTGGAGGTCCACCCGCTGACGGGCGTCGTCACCACCCGGGAGAGCCTGGTCGGCCTGGAGGACGAGGTGTTCGCTTTCCTGGTGCGGGCCGTGGACGGCGGCTCTCCGCCCCGGGCGTCCGTGGTGCCCGTCTACGTGAGGGTGCTGCCCCCCGAGACGCGGCTCCCCAGGTTCTCGGAGCCCTTCTACACCTACACCGTGTCCGAGGACACGCCCGTCGGGACCGAGATCGACCTCATCCGGGCGGACCTCCCCGATGACGAAGATGGCGAAGGCGGGCCGGTCCTGTACAGCCTCGTCGCGGGCCACACCCCCGAGAGCAACCGGGACGAGGCCTTCGTCATCGACCCGCAGAGCGGGCGGCTGAAGCTGGAGAAGCGCCTGGACCACGAGGCCACCAAGTGGTACCAGTTCGCCATCCTGGCCAGGGCCTCCCGCGGCGGCCGCGAGGTGGCGGCGGCCGTGGACGTGAGCGTCCAGGTGAGGGACGCCAACGACAACAGCCCCGTCTTGGAGGCGGACCCGTACGAGGCCTTTGTGGTGGAGAACCAGCCGGCGGGGAGCCGGGTCATCCAGGTCAGGGCCGCGGACCCGGACGCGGGCGCCAACGGCCGGGTCACGTACGGCCTGGACCCGTCCCAGGGCGCCGAGGTCCTCGAGGCCTTCGCCATCGACACGGACACGGGCTGGATCACTACCCTCCGGGAGCTGGACCACGAGAAGAGGGGCAGCTACCAGGTCCGGGTGGTGGCCTCGGACCACGGGGAGAAGGCGCAGCTGTCCTCCACGGCCGTCGTCGACGTCACCGTCACCGACGTCAACGACAGCCCCCCGCGGTTCTCGGCGGAGATTTACAAGGGCACCGTGAGCGAGGACGACCCGCCGGGCGGCGTCATCGCCATCCTGAGCACCACCGATGCCGATTCGGAAGAAATCAACCGACAAGTGACCTACTACATAACAGGTATAAAGCACTTCCGCTCAGGGGCTTCGTTTAAAACCGAATACAGCGGTACCTCCAGATACGAGTGCCCTAACGTAGGAGATTTTTGAGATCCGAGCCGTCGAGCGTGGGATTTTTGCTTTGACATACGAGCAACAGTTGAGATAGGAGTCATCGCGCGGATCGGCCGGCTGCACACGACCCACCGGTTTACCGAGACTCGAGCGTCTCCTAGTTTCCCACGCCTCAAGGTGATGGAACGAATTAGACTCGTATCTCGAGGTACCACTGCACATTGGGAGTATAAGTGCTGACAAGTGTATTTTATGGGAATTAGAAGGTGAAGAAGGGATGATTTTAGCTGAGTAAAACTAAAGTAAGGAGAAATAGCACCAGGTAAGCTATATACTTCAAGTTCTTTGCCTGTGCAAAGGAAATGGTTGCTTCATTATACCTTTTTTGTTTGTATGACCCATTTATTCAACTTTATCTTGGTGTTGCATAAATATAGGGTAATTAAGAAGAAAAGCTATAGTTTCCATGTAGGCTAACGTGTTACTTAGTAGTCTTTCTGTTTTATTTGGCTGAATGTTGTGTTGAAGTACAAATTTTAATGAAGCTCATACACCAAATTCAAACGCAATTAAAAATAAAACAACCTTAATTATTTTAAACCATAACATTATACATCTATGCTATCATTTTGTTTTTTTCTATCACGTGTTTCCTTCTTTATTTTAACGAATCTGACTGTCCTCTTTCTCCACGGATTTAATAGGAGGGGATCCTTTGGGGCAGTTTGCTGTGGAAAATATTCAGAATGAATGGAAGGTGTATGTGAAGAAACCTCTAGACAGAGAGAAAAGGGACAATTACCTTCTGACCATCACAGCCACGGACGGCACCTTCTCGTCCAAAGCCATCGTGGAAGTGAAAGTTCTTGATGCCAACGACAACAGCCCGGTCTGTGAAAAGGTAGGCTGCTCTTCAAGTTTCTGGATTACGAAGCAGGTTTTTCTCCTAACCACCCAGTAGGGCTGTGGTGGGCAGTAGGACTGTGCTGGGCGGGAGGGCTGGGGTGGGATGCTATGGTGTCATTCTGTGTGTTTCATATCATAACCTCTTCCTGTGTAAGCAGAGGTGAGTGTGCAGTGGGGCAAGAGATGGGCTAGCCTCAGAACTGGTTCAGGGCATGCTCCAATAGTTGGAAAATTACCCAGAATGCTGTGAATTATGGGCGGGGTTGCAGTTGTGTGTAACTCGAAAAATGCCGTGGAAAGTTTTCAGGCCGTGATTCCCTTCCTTTGGGGAAGAGGTTGCTTTGGAGCAGCGGTTCTCAACCTGTGGGTCGCAACACCTTTGGGGGTCGAACGACCCTTTCACAGGGGTCGCCTAAGACCACCAGAAAACACATATTTCCCATGGTCTTAGGAACCAACAGACCGCTCCTCAGTGTAGCAAAGTGCAGCAGTGTATTTTACTGTTGTCATATGAAAACTGTTGGCCATGCTACACCACGATTCAAGACAAAATTTCATTTATTTATAATTAGAAGTAAATATTTCACAATATATAATTACATATTGTTTTTGTGATTAAGCACTATGCTTTAATTATGTTCCATTTGTAACAACGAAAATACATCCTGCCTATCAGATATTTACATTACGGTTCATAACAGTAGCAAAATGACAGCGATGAAGTAGCCACGGAAATAATGTTATGGTTGGGGGTCACCACCACATGAGGAGCTGTCTTAAAGGGTCGCGGCATCAGGAAGGTTGAGAACCACTGCTTTGGAGGGAAGTACCTGGCCAACCTATTCTCCAGACAGAGCTCCCTTTCGCTCTTTCGGTTTGGGGCTCCTTGCTCTTAGCACACGAGAGACACTACGGGGTTCACAGTGCATCTCCTGCAACTAAGCTGCTGCTTCATAGGAGATGCAATAACCCAGAGCAGAGCTGCCCATGGAGGTGCGGGTGAGGGGGGACTTGGGCCGGAGTGATCGCCGTCTCATGTCGTGGTTTGTGACGCGGATTTCCAAACAGTTGGGACAGGAAGCACCCCTTCCTTTGCGAGTCTGGTTGGAGGTGAAGAGAGATCAGAGCCGGTGATGGAGGAGCCCTGGCCTGAGCTTCGTTCACCCACGGGGCCTGGGGGAACCTTTGTTTTCTCCCAAGACACGAAGGTCGAAGATGGCGTCTCTCTGAGCTGCTGTGTTTGTATCGGTGCTAAGAACGATTGCTAGCAATAGGTTTCTGCATTGGCCCTCAATCTTATTTTTTAATCTTTTTTTATTGATTTTTTACAGAGAGGAAGGGAGAGGAATAGAGAGTTAGAAACATCGATGAGAGAGAGACATCGATGAGAGAGAGACATCGATCAGCCGCCTCCTGCAGGCCCCCTACTGGGGATGTGCCCGCAACCAGGATACATGCTCTGGACCGGAATCGAACCTGGGACCTTTCAGTCCACAGACTGATGCTCTATCCACTGGGCCAAACCGGTTTGGGCGCACTCAATCTTTAGGTCAATGTGGAGCGCTAGTTATATTTCCTCAGAGGAATTTACACCGAATAGGAACCCAAGTCAAAGACATGAAACACTGCATTTGGGACTCTGTAGGTCAGCGGTTCTCAACCTGTGAGTCGCGACCCCTTTGGGGATCGAACGACCCTTTCACAGGGGTCGCCTAAGACCATCGGAAAATGCAGATATTTACATCACGATGCATCACAGTAGCGACATTTCACGGTTGGGGGTCACCACCACATGAGGAACTGCATGCAAGGGTCGCGGCCTTAGGAAGATTGAGAACCGCTGCTGTAAGTTAAATGTCAGGTCAGACTCGGCAGCATCGGGTTGCTCCCTGTTGGTGGCTCCTTCTCGTTTCCTAAGAAAAATGGTTTTGCAAGCTCCTTGGAATTAACGTCCGTCGTTTTCCATGGCCAAAGCGAAACGACTGATGGGCGTTCACTGGCTCGGCAGCCATGCTGTCAGGTTTCGGTGTTGACGGTGTTGTTTCCCGTCTCTGTAGACTTTGTATGCAGACACGATCCTGGAAGATGCCCTCCCCGGGAAGCTGATCCTGCAGGTCTCGGCCACGGACGCCGATATCCGCTCCAACGCCGAAATCACGTACACCTTATCCGGCCCAGGCGCAGAGAAATTCAACCTCAACCCGGACACAGGTAATGGTGGAGTTTGGGGGCAGAGCGAGTTGTGCTCCAACAAAATCGTATCCGTGGGTAGATCAACTGGCAGAATTTGAAATCCCATTTTTGTCCGTGTAAAATGCACGGGGTTGCTGCAAAGTTGTCATCTTTTAGAAACCAAAACAGCAACTTTAAATGTGCAAAATTTGGGGTGAGATAAAAAGTCAACAGCCAAGGCTTGAAAGTCGTTTTTTATCGCCTTTAAAAATAAAAGAGAAAACCTCACGATGTTAAAGTGTATTTTCAGCCTTTGCTGTCTTTCTCCCATCTTTATATATAGCTTGCTTTCATGACGACGTGACCAGAAAGTCATAATTTAGCATATCCGTTAAAATAACTCACGACGTGTGTGATTCATCTTTAGATGGCTCCAACTTGTATTCCTCTTACGTAATTCGTATTTTATTAAAATCGGGGTCCGGTAATGGTTTTTTCTATGAAGCTGGCCCCCACCAAAGAACTGATGGTGGACATGGGATTCTAATATTTTGAGTCAGCTAGAAACATGTAAATTCGGCAGATCAGGTAGCTTTTGTTCTGTGACATACATACTGCACGAGGCCCCAGCCGTGCTATCCTGGGCACGTAAAGGGCTGGCCCCTGGCAGGCTGGACACCCGGAGGTCACTGTACTCACCCAGCTGCTGACTCTGACATTGACAAAGCCGGGCAAAGGAAGGCCGTTGCTCAGATTTTGCGATTGGAAGAGCAAAGCGGAAGACGTGACGTTTGGTCTCGTGGTTTCCCATCGTCAGCTTCAAGGAGGCCTTTATTTCTGTGTGTTGCCAGGTGAACTGAAAACGCTCGCCCCGCTGGATCGCGAGGAGCAGGCGGCCTACCACCTTCTAGTCAAGGCCGCGGACGGCGGGGGCCGGTTCTGTCAGGCCCGCGTGCTGCTCACAATAGAGGACGTGAACGACAACGCTCCCGAGTTCGCCGCCGACCCGCACACCATCACCGTGTTCGAGAACACGGAGCCCGGGACGCCGCTGACCCGCGTGCAGGCCACCGATGCGGACGCAGGTACCCACGCCCGACGGCGCTCCGTCCCCACCTCGTCCGTGCTCCCGGGTCCTCGGAGCCTGGAGCCTCTGTTTCAACTCAATTCGTGGCGTTGAATTACCGTACCCCCTGGCGTGTTGAGTAAAACCCTTCGTGGTTGTGTTCTTTCATTCCGTGGCCCTCACCGTGGAGTGAAACGTGTAGAACAAGGAGCTCACTCGTCAGGAGTCTCTGCCGTCTCAGAACGGTGCCCAGTGAACGGGCCGCCAGGTGCCCGTGGTGTCCCTGCCTTGCTGCTTAGTGACTGTGTGGACAGATCGTCATTTCCCGTTGTGTTAGGGGAGGGTTGTTTTGTGACTAAATCGTCAGCGACAGAAAGGTATTTTAGGGTCATGGGAAACAAATGCAGTATTTTACAGTTTTACGAACCTTTCCCGTGTGTGGAGAAATGAGAGTCTAGGATGTGTCTAGCATTTTGATAGCAGAGAATCAGAATAACTTCTTCGGTCGTATTAATGCTGAATACCTAGAAGAGAGGCAGAAATGCTGCTTTCCAAGTAAATCTTTGTCACTGAAGGTAAGTATAATGAATAGAGTTTACAAGAGCTGCCGCGGGTCTGGCCGGGTGGTTCAATGGCCAGTATACCAGAAAGATTGCGGGTTTGGTCCCCAGTCAAGGTGGACATGGGAGGCAACTGATCAATGTTTCTTTCTCTCTCTCTTCCTCTCCCTCTTTCTCTTTCTCCTCTCTCTTCTCTTTTGACCCCCTCCCTCCCCTCTCTCTCAAAAAATAAACCAATAAACATACCCTCCAGTAAGGATTGACAAATAGATCTGAATGTTCTAGCGTAAGTTCATATAAAACTGTCTTAGAAAGCTGCATAACTATGAAATGATATTTATTTAAACTCAGTACATTGTTAATCTAAATGTTTACTTTTTTAAAGTCATAGTCACAATGACTTTTTTAAAAAATATATTTTATTGAATTTTTACAGAGAGGAAGGGAGAGAGATAGAAAGTCAGAAACATCGATGAGAGAGAGACATCGATCAGCTGCCTCCTGCACGCCCCACTGTGGAGATGTGCCCACAAGCAAGGTACATGCCCCCAACCGGAATCGAACCCGGGACCTTTCAGTCCGTAAGCTGACGCAATATCCACTGAGCCAAACCGGTCTTGGCCACAATGACTTTTAAAACAATGTGTTTTGGCCTTTTTCCTTTTCAATATGTATGCTGCATGTGTTTTAAAAAATGTAATTTGTGCTAAAACCGGTTTGGCTCAGTGGATAGAGCGTCGGCCTACGTACTGAAAGGTCCCAGGTTCGATTCCGGTCAGGGGCATGTATCTTGGTTACGGCACATCCCCAGTAGGGGACGTGCAGGAGCCAGCTAATCGATGTTTCTCTCTCATCGATGTTTCTAACTCTCTATCCCTCTCTCTTCCTCTCTGTGAAAAATCAATAAAATAAAGTTTTAAAAAATAAAAATAAATAAAAAACATAATTTGTTTAAATTCTTCCTCTGTTCCCAGGGCTGAATCGGAAGATCGCCTACTCCCTGGTCCACTCGGCGGACGGGCAGTTCTCCATCCATGAGTTATCGGGGATCATCCATTTGGAGAAGCCCCTGGACCGCGAGCTGCAGGCCGTGTACACGCTCACGGTGAAAGCCGTGGACCAGGGCGTGCCCAGGAGGCTGACGGCAACGGGCACCGTGGTAGTGTCCGTCCTGGACATAAACGACAACCCGCCCGTGTTCGAGTACCGCGAGTACGGCGCCGCGGTGTCGGAGGACGTCCTGGTGGGCACGGAGGTCCTGCGGGTGTACGCGGCCAGCCGGGACATCGAGGCCAACGCGGACATCACCTACTCCATCGTCAGCGGCAACGAGCACGGGAAATTCAGCATCGATGCCAAAACAGGTGACGCGCCGTGTACACGAGAGGGCGCCCTTCCTTCTGCCATAAGGGGGAGAGTGCCCGGCACTCGCCTGATATACCCTGCTTCCCCGAAAATAAGACAGTGTCTTCTATTCATGTTTGCTCCCAAAGAGGCACTCGGTCTTATTTTCAGGGGATGTCTTATTTTTCCATGAAGAAGAAGACAGTACATATTTATTGTTGAACAACAAAAAAAAGGAAATGTATGACCTGTCTACAGTACGGTAGTCGTTGTCATCACAAACCAGCTCACTGATTGGCTGCAGCACAGCCAGGAGCTGTTCAGGCAGCGCGAGGTCTCTTTAAATCAGGAGTCAGACGCCTGACGGTAGCTTTGGGGGCCTTATATTCTGGGGAGGCCTTATTATCGGGGAGGTCTTATTTTTTGGAGGGATGCATTATATTACAGCGAGAGGCAAAACTGGAAGTAGGTCTTATCTTCAGGGGGATGTCTCACTTTCGGGGAAACAGGGTAGAGGGACTGGTCCTAAATTGTTAGTGGCTACTCTAAAAAGATGAAGCTCATGTTTCCTTGGTATTGTCCTTTTAAATGGGCTTTAAAGTGGTTTCGAAGACTTCAAACCATGGTTCACCATAATAAAATACCTTTCCACTGTATCCATTATAACTGCAAGCAAATTAACTTTAAATAGGAAATTAAAGTGTCTCACTTGAGGGATTTAGTAAAGATACAGATAGAAAATTCGATAACTTGGTGAAGATAAAGACGGGAGGGTAGGAGAGGGCCTTGCATGATGGCTCCTTTGCATCTCACAATGGAACTCCTGGGAAGTAGCTTCCCACGTGACATGGCGGTCCCCACCTTTCGATCTTCGCTCCTATAGGGCATCTGATGACTCAGAAAGATGGCTTTTTTATAAGTCCAGGTGTGTGGAACAGGTGGAGTTCTTTGAATTACACTGACCAGATGACTGCCAACAAGGTCAAAAGTCATGGAAGCTTAGACTTTTGTTGCACAGATACTTCCCCAGTTGTGGTAACCTGTGGTCTAAATAGCTCTCAGTGTTAGCACATTGCAAACGGTTGCTCCATTCAAATCTTATTTAATCGGCCATAACTATTTTCTGGGAGAAGGAAGTGTGCGAGGATGCTATTTCAAAATGTACTTTTAATACATATCATAAAACTTATTTTTAGGGCTCTGTAAGTAGAATGGGCAATACAGCGGTGAAAAGGCAAGGTATTAAATCGCTACTAAAGGGCTTTTTAAGATGATGCGATGTAGTTATTCTAGAGATTTTTATTTTAAAAAAAGATGCCTGTTTCCATAAAAGTATGCGAAGGAAAAGAAAACAAAGCCAAAGGGGGGATTTTTATGTTTTTATTTTACCAACTTACAGTGAAGTCTGTGATTTACAGGAGATAAGACACATAGTCATGTTTATAGGTGGGGCATTGACGGTATGGATTGGGAGAGTGACTTCACATAACACAAAGAATATGAGGAAGATAGGAGAAATAAAGAAGGATCAGGGATGGGCAAATACATAATTCTTTTTTTTTTTAATATATTTTATGGATTTTTCACAGAGAAGAAAAGAGAGAGAGAGAGAGCCAGAAACATCGATGAGAGAGAGACATCGATAAGCTGCCTCCTGCACACCCCCTACTGGGGATGTGCCTGCAACCAGATACATGCCCTTGACCGGAATCGAACCTGGGACCTTTCAGTCCCCAGGCCGACGCTCTCTCCACTGAGCCACACCGGTTTGGGCCAAATCCATAATTCTTGTTGGTGGGTTAAGAAATTAGAAATTAGAAAACAGGCATAAACGGGAAGTAAGCATTGGACGTGGAAGTTAACATTTATCGACAAGTGCTGGTTCCCTCCCTGAGTAGCAGTGGGGTTTGCAAGGGCGGGAGTAATTTTGATTTCCATGCAGGGGCCATCTTTATCATTGAGAGCCTGGATTACGAGAGCTCCCACGAGTATTACCTGACGGTGGAGGCCACGGACGGGGGCACGCCCTCCCTGAGCGACGTGGCCACGGTGAACGTGAACGTGACCGACATCAACGACAACAGCCCGGTGTTCAGCCAGGACACCTACATGGCCGTGGTCAGCGAGGACGCCGTGCTGGAGCAGCCTGTCCTTACCGTGGGTATTTCTTTTTTCTCCCCTAAAACACATTTTTATTTATTTCAGAAAGGAAGGGAGAGAGAGAAACATAAATGATAAGAGAGATAATCATTGATCGGCTGCTTCCTGCCCACCCCCTGCTCGGGGTCCAGCCTGCAACCCAGGCCTGCGCCCTGACCGGGAATCAAACCGTGCCCTCCTGGTTCATAGGCCGATGCTCAGCCACGGAGCCACACTGGCCAGGCACAGTGTGTATTTTTTCCCTGTCGTTTTCTTCTCCTGGATCTCTGCAAGAGGTCTTTCTGTTTGTTTGTTTGTTTTAGGAAGACGGATCTAGCTTTTCTGTCGTACTTGAATGTATTTTGAAGATACGGAAATGTCCTTTGTTAAGCCAATTAATGACTCTATTAGAAGTAACTAGAGGCCCAATGCATGAAATTCGTGTGTGTGTTGGGTGTCCTCCTAGCCTGGCCTGCACCCCCTTCCAATCCAGGACCCCTCAGGGGATATTTGACTGCCAGTTTAGGCCCACCATCCCTCTCGCATTCTAGGACCCCTCGCTCCTAACCGCTCGCCTGCTCACTCCTTACTGCTCGGCTCGCTGCTCCTTAGCGCTGCCACCACCATCGCTGTGCTCAGCAGTCATGAGCCGGCTTCTGGCTGAGTGGCTCTCCAGCTGTGGGAGCGCACTGACCACCCAGGGGCAGCTCCTGCATTGAGCGTCTGCCCCCGAGTGGCCATTTCGTGTCCTAGCAACTGGTCGTTCGGCCGTAACGGTCCCTGGGCTTTTATTATTCAGACGGCCTTCTAATAGCCAGCTGCTGTTATCGGAAATCTGCTGAAAGATCCCAGTCCCTTCTGTCACTGTTTCCTAAGCGTGAGTGTCCTGTTTCCTAGGTGATGGCCGACGACGCGGATGGACCCCTCAACAGCCACATCCACTACTCCATAATAGACGGCAACCAGGGAAACCCCTTTACCATCGACCCCGCCCGTGGAGAAGTGAAAGTGACCAGACCTCTCGACCGGGAGACGGTAAGCCAAAACACAGGGCTCCCGTGGTTCACCGGCACCAAATCAGCACAGAGAGGGGCCTCCGGTCAGACCCACCAGCGCGGGGGGAGGTCCCCAAAGGGCAGTGTCAGCCTCGCCCTTCCCAGCCGACACGCACGATGGAAGCACTTGAAAATGACAGTAGGAAATACAGGCGGAGCGTGCGAGCTGAGCTTCCAGCTTCAAGTGCAGGTAACATCGGAGCAGAGGCAGGAGGAGTTAGTGTGGGTTTGAGGCCCCTGTGGAGCCGGACGCTGGGCTGGAGTCCCAGCTGACGTTAGAGAAACCGCAGGTGCTAAGAGAAGGATGTGAGCCGCGTGCCCGCTCCCCCCACCGCTCGCTCTGGAGAGGGGAGCTGAGCAGGGAGCTGACCCAGAGAGTGGCTGCCGTCCCGGACTGCAGTGTTTTGTGGGAAGTCATGAGGGGCATCTCAGGAGTGGCAGGCAGTCCCACTGAGTGAAACTGATAGGATGGGGAGGAGGGGGGATGTGGAATGGCCTGAGGTGCTGAAATCGGCAAGCCCGCGGTGGGTCTTCCTCTGGCTGAGCGGAACGCTAGGAGAGGTGGCCGGCCTTCTCGTTACGGCCTTGCAGATCCATTAGCACTTTTGTCTCATCATTTGAATTATTTTTCTGTTTTGATTTTTGTGAATAGGTCCGTAAGTTTTTCCAGTTTGAACACTTTAACACAGTGGCCCTTTAATGCAGCTCCTCATGTGGTGGTGACCCCCAGCCATAAAAGTATCTTCGTTGCTACTTCATAACTGTCACTTTGCTGCTGTTATGAATCGTAATGTAAAATCTGTGTTTTCCGATGGTCTTAGATAACCTTGTTAGCAGTTCTCAAACTGTGGGTCACGATCAACAGGTTGAGAACTGCTGATTAGCCTAAGATTATCAGAACACAGGTATTTACATTACGATTCATTAACAATAGCAAAATGACAGTTATGAAGTAGCAACGAAAATAATTTTATGGTTGGGGGTCACCACAACACGAGGAACTGTATTAGAGGGCCGCGGCACTAGAAAGGTTGAGAACCCCTGCTGAACAGAATGAGTCCGTATTCAGGAGGCATCAGGGAATCCAGTCACATTGGTGGCTTTTTCTATTGAGCCAATACCATCCATTCGGCAGCTATGTCGTTGGCAGCGACCTTGCTGAGGGTTGGGGAATTGCCTGCCACTTGCAGGACATAGCCAATGGTGATGGGTGTTCAATCTGCCCTTCCCGGTTGTCGGGAGTACGTTCTGATCCAGTCCCGTCCTTGGGCTTTGTGAAAGTGGACACGCCGTCTCTGTGTCTTGTCCCCGAAAGATTTCAGGGTACACGCTCACGGTCCAGGCGGCGGATAACGGCAGTCCCCCCAGGGTCAACACCACCACGGTCAACATCGATGTGTCCGACGTCAACGACAACGCGCCCGTCTTCGCGCAGGGCAACTACAGTGTCATCATCCAGGTACCCGGGCTGAGGGTCACGGCGCGGCCTTTTGAGATGAGCTCTCACGGCCTCAGTCGTTCCTCTGAAATGTCTTTTCCAAAGACTGCGCCTTGGAGACGAGGTGGTCAGAGGAGAGGGCCTTCTTTCCACTGACAGATGAGCGTTCTCAGGACGCAGTCAAGTGTTTGCCTCTTTTTTTTTTTTTAATATATTTTATTGATTTTCTACAGAGAAAAAGGGATAGGGATAGAGAGAAACATCGATGAGAGAGAGACATCGATCAGCCACCTTGTGCACACCCTCTACTGGGGATGTGCCCGCCACCAAGGTACATGCCTTTGACCGGAATCAAACCCGGGACCTTTCAGTCCGCAGGCCGACGCTCTGTCCACTGAGCCACACCGGTTAGGGCTGTCTTCCCCCCCTTCTTCCACTCTCCCTAATAAAAACCCGTGGGAAAATATCCCGGGACCAGGATTCTCTCACACACACACACACACACACACACACACACACACACACACGGAAGAAGACGGGTTTGGTTGCAAGCCGTGGGGGTTGTTTTGGTGTTTTCTGTGCAGGAGAACAAGCCGGTGGGCTTTCGGGCGCTGCAGCTGCTGGTGACGGACAGGGACTCCTCTCACAACGGCCCCCCCTTCTTCTTCACCATCGAGAGCGGGAACGAGGAGGGCGCCTTCGAGGTGACGCAGCAGGGCGACCTCCTGACCGCGGCCGCCCTCGAGAGGAAAGTGAAGGACCGCTACTCGCTGCGGGTGAAGGTGCGTGTGGCCGTCTGCCTCCGGGTTCTCGGGGTGGGGGGTGGGGGGGAGGTCCTGGACAAGAGCGGTTTGGGTGGTTATCTCCCGCATGTAAACGGCTCACGTGTCCCGAGAAAACCACAGAACGTGTAGAGGGGTGTTCTGCCTGCCGTCATTTTTATCCGTGCATTTCCGGGGCCATTGGTGCATTTGGTTACGTTACCAGAGACATCGATGTGCTTCTAATGGGGAGAGAAAAGAGGACCTCATAGTTGGTCATCTTTAAGAACTCAAACAATGTAAGTGCATTTTTTTAAAATATATTTTGATTTATTTTTTATTTCAGAGAGGAAGGGAGAGGGATAGAGAGTTAGAAACACTGATGAGAGAGAGACATTGATCAGCTGCCTCCTGCACGCCCCCTACTGGAGATGTGCCTGCGAACAAGGCACATGCCTTTGACCGCAATCGAACCTGGGACCTTTCAGTCCACAGGCTGACGCTCCATCCACTGAGCCAAACCGGTTTTGGCTGTAAGTGCTTTTATTTTTTAATATATTTTATTGATTTTTTTACAGTGAGGAAGGGAGAGGGATAGAGAGCTAGACACATCAGTGAGAGAAAGAAACATCCATCAGCCGCCTCCTGCACGCCCCTTACTGGGGATGTGCCCACAACCAAGGTACATGCCCTTGACCGGAATCCAACCTGGGACCTTGCAGTCCTCAGGCCGACGCTCTATCCCCTGAGCC
This sequence comes from Lasiurus borealis, assembly GCA_004026805.1. Classification (NCBI taxonomy): domain Eukaryota; kingdom Metazoa; phylum Chordata; class Mammalia; order Chiroptera; family Vespertilionidae; genus Lasiurus; species Lasiurus borealis. Next base: position 37,038 of record PVJN01008232.1, read on the forward strand.
ACACCGGTCTCGGCCGTTCAGTGCCTTTTTATGGGGAAGCAGTGGACAGGGACCTAGCCCGCGGGAACCATTTCTCGCGTCCTCCTCCCCCTCCCAGGTGGCCGACAACGGGAAGCCGCCGCTGTCCTCTCTGGCCCACGTGGACATCCTGGTCATCGAGGAGAGCGTGTACCCGCCGGCGATCCTGCCGCTGGAGATCTTCATCACGGCCGTGGGCGAGGAGTACGCGGGCGGCGTCATCGGCAAGGTGCACGCCACGGACCAGGACGTGTACGACACGCTGACCTACAGCCTGGACCCCCGCGCGGACGGCCCCTTCTCCGTGTCCGCCGCGGGCGGCAAGCTGATCGCACACGGGAGGCTGGACGCGGGCCAGTACCTGCTCAACGTCAGCGTGACGGACGGCCGGTTCACGGCGGCGGCCGACGTCACCGTGCACGTGCGGCCCGTGACGCCCGAGATGCTGAACCGCACGGTGGCCGTCCGCTTCGCCAACCTCACGCCCGAGGAGTTCGTGGGCGACTACTGGCGCAACGTGCAGCGGGCGCTGCGCCACGCGCTGGGCGCGCGCCGGGGCGACCTGTGGCTGGTGAGCCTGCAGCCCGCCGGGCCCCCGCCGCAGCCGCACCTGGACGCGCTGCTGCTCGCCGAGCGGCCCCCGGGCGCGGCCCCGGCCACGGCAGAGGCGGCCGCCCGGCAGCTGCTGCACCGCATCAACGCGTCGGCCGCCGACCTGGAGGAGCTGCTGGGCGTGCGCGTCCTCGGCGTGTTCCGGCGGCTCTGCGCCGGCCTGGGCGCCTGCCCCCGCGCCTTCTGCGACGAGAGGGTGGCCCTGGACGGCGGCGCCATGGCCACGCACAGCACCGCCCGCCTCAGCTTCGTGACGCCCCGGCACCGCCGCACGGCCGTGTGTCTCTGCAAAGGTGAGGGCCGCCGGGCGGGCGGGCGGACGGACGGGGGTGCAGGCGGGGGCTGCGGGCACTGGCCAGCCAGTGGGGCTCAGGAGTCAGACCGGGCACCGCACGCGGAGCCTCGGATTCAGCCCCCGGTCCGGGGCAGGTAGCTGGGTTCGGGTGCGATCCTGGCCCCATTCAGGGTGCTTGTAAGAGGCAAGCAGTGGATGTCTCTCTCACATCAGTATTTCTATATCTCTCTCTCGTTCTCTCTCTTTAAAAAAAAAGAAACATATATAAATATATAAGTATATATTTTATTGATTTTGTACAGAGAGGAAGGGAGAGGGATAGAGAGTTAGAAATATCGATGAGAGAGAGACATCGATCAGCCACCTCCTGCATGCCCCCCACTGGGGATGTGCCCGCAACCAAGGTACGTCCCCCTGACCAGAATCAAACCCGGGACCTTTCAGTCCGCAGACTGATGCTCTATCCACTGAGCCAAACCGGTCTCAGCAACTCTCTCTCTCTTTTCCTTCCTCCTTCCCCCATGCTTCCTTCCCTTCCTTCCACTCTAAAAATCAATGGAAAAAATGCCCTCGGGTGAGATGAACAAAAAGAAGAAACTAGGGGGTAGACATGATTTCACGTACACTCCGAAGGCTGCACGTTAAAGAGCATTCTCTTGAAATTCCTATCAATTAGTTTTCTGATAATGCTGAGTGACATAAGCCAGTCAAGGAAAGAAAAACAAACACCACATGATCTCACTCATTTGTGGATAATAAAGAACATTATAAACTGGTGAACAAAAGGGTAGATACAGAGGCAGTAAAGCATCAAACAGACTGTCAAACTACAGCGGGAAGGTTAGGGAGAGGTGGGGGAGATAAGAGATCAACGGAAGGACTTGTATGCATGCATGTCAGCACAACCAATGGACACAAGACACTGGGGGGTTAGGGTATGCCTGGGAGTGGTGGTGGGGGCAATGGGAAGATATGTACACATGTAATACATTAATAAAAAACTTTAAAAAAATAAAATAAAGAAGAAATTCCTATTAACTAGCTCTCCCTCCTCCCCTCTTTTTTTTTTAAAGAGGGAAGATGCCCGCTCATCCCTCATGGGTGTGAAGACAATCCCTGCCCCGAGGGATCGGAATGTGTCGCTGACCCCAGGGAGGAGACGTACACCTGTGTCTGTCCGGGTGGCAAGTTTGGGCAGTGCCCAGGTGAGAGTCCGGCGATGGGGTGCGCTTTTATTTTACAAAGTCTCTTTCCGTTTTCCTAATCGTTTTCTCCTTCGATGGAGTCAAAAGCTTTGTAAATTACGTTTATTGTCACACGTCAGACAGAGAGGTTTCCTTCTTGTTGCCTGATAACAAGTGTGGCGTGATTCCTTCTTTACCATCAGTGCTCCTGTGAACATACAGTCCCAGGTGGACAGATCCACTGTCCTTCCTCTCTCACACTCTCTCTTTTTAAAAAAGAAATTAAAAAGCATCTGACCCAGTCCTCTACCGCTTGCTTTTTCCCGCTTAACAGGAAGTCCTGGGCATCTTTGCCAGCCGCTGTGTGTAAACCTGCTGCTTTTTAATACCTGTCGAGCATCTCCTATCTTTCTTTCAACAGTTTATGTGCAGAGATTTAGGTTATTAAAATGCTTTCTTCTGCCAAAAGAAGAACCTTTAGTTTGCATCCTTACCTACTGGTGCTTTTGTTTCTAAAGCTAGGACTATGTCAACGACTAATAACTACACTTAAAGTTTTTAAAAGAGCCATTATGTTTGTTTTTATGGTGCTTCCGTTTCTAAAACTAGGACTATGCCAACGACTAATAACTACACTTAAAGTTTTTAAAAGTGCCATTATGTTCGTTTCGCAAAAAGTTATACTACTTTCTAGTTTCTCTTCCCGTGGGAAGGTCTCATTCCCCACTCTCTTGCCAATATTAAAGCTTTTCACCTGAAAAATAAATACCCACCTCTAACGGGCATGAAATGATGACCTAATTATTTTACTTGGCGTTTCCCTGGCAACTGGGGAAAGTTGTCTCTTCATTTGTTGGCTGCACGTGAGCATCTGTCCTCCTGTGACCGGCCTGTTCGCACTCTCTGCCTGCTTGTCCGAGTTACTTAGTCTGTCTCTTATATTCACATATGGAGCTGGGTGTGTTGCATTGTTAACATTATCTGCTTTCTGCTCTCTGTATAGTATTGACCTTTTTATTGGTTTAACAACATCTTTTTTACTCTGAAACTTAATGTCTGTTTTGTCAGTTGTGCATCATTTCACATAACAACTTCCATCTGTGGCCGGGGATAGTATTTTCATCATCTTGGAGAATCAGGATTGTTTTATATGTTCTCTCAGGAGGTTTCCCAAACCACCGAGAAGATAGGCAGATATTTCTCTAAAGCGCCTTGTAGTGATTTTGCATAGAGCATTTTTTTATAGTTACTTTTTGAAGTATTTCACAACTCCTTTCTTTTTCATGCCGTCCGTCTCATCTCTCCCAAAAGAGTTACGCCATGCCCTTTATTAAGCAACTAGACCTTTCCCACGGAATTCCACTTGAGAATGTTCCAATCTTAAGTAAAAGAGCGGGTCAGTCCCCGGGCGGATGAGATCGCGTGTGTAAAAGATGCTCCAGCTCGGTGGTGATTCACTGTTTCCCTCGCTGTGATCCGCAGGCGGTTCCTCTGTAACGTTCAGCGGGAACAGCTTTGTGAAATACCGGCTGAAGGAAATCGAAAGCAAGTTGGAGATGAAGCTGACCATGAGGCTCCGGACTTACTCTTCGCACGCGGTTGTCATGTATGCGCGCGGCACCGACTACAGCATCCTGGAGGTGCGTGTTCTGAACCTCACACGACGGGAGGTTTTAAAAAGATGTACAGTGGTACCTTGAGATATGAGTTTAATTCATTCCATAACCTTTTGAGGCGTGGGAAACTATGAGATGCTTGAGTTGCAGTAAACTGGTGGGTCGTGTGCTGCCGGCCGATCCGCGCAATGACTCCAATCTCAACTGTTGCTCGTATTTCAAAGCAAAAATCGCTCGCTCGACGGCTCGTATCTCAAAAATCTCGTATGTTAGGGCACTCGTATCTCGAGGTACCACTGTATTCCACTTTATGTCCAGATTGGCCATTTTTGGAAAAAAAAAAAAACATAAAATAAAAGGATTGAATTCCTCCTATAAAGAGTTCATTGATACCTCGTAGGCTTTTGATGATGGGCTGAAAGGCACTTTTTTGCTGTGCAGTAGCTTAGAGACCTACTTCTGCGTCTTACAAACATTTTTAGGGACATGTGACCGCTAACATTTAAACTCTAAGCGCTATTACATCTTATGGTGAAGAGGGAGCCTGCATCAGCTTTGAAGCGATCATTATCTTATTATTTTCTGAAGTGTGATTAGCTTTTGACTTCTGATATAATCCAGTGCTATTTTGGGTTGTTGTTCAGTTACTAGTTGATGATTAGTTTCTGATGCTTTTTGGACGTGCAGTTCACAATTGATCCCTGTATCCCCGGAGGTCTGCTGTGATGTGTATAAGGAACCCACGAGCGTGGGGTCTGTAATACTTAAACCCCAGGCCTCCCTGAGTTCCCGCATCCACTCGCCCCCGTACCCCTCCTCCGGCTGTTCGGTCGGAGACTAGAGTCGCAGGTTCTGGGAGAGTAACGCGACCCGCCCTGTCCCTGCCGCAGATCCATAACGGGAGGCTGCAGTACAAGTTTGACTGCGGGAGCGGCCCGGGCATCGTGTCTGTCCAGAGCATCCAGGTCAACGACGGGCTGTGGCACGCGGTGTCGCTGGAGGTCACCGGCAACTACGCGCGGCTGGTCCTGGACCAGGTGCACACGGCGTCGGGCACGGCGCCGGGGACGCTGAAGACCCTGAACCTGGACAACCACGTGTTCTTCGGCGGCCACCTCCGCCAGCCAGGCTCCAGGCACGGGCGGAGCCCCCAAGTCGGGAACGGTTTCCGGGGCTGCATGGACTCCATTTACCTGAACGGGCAGGAGCTCCCTCTGAACCACAAGCCCAGAAGCTACGCCCACATCGAGGACTGGGTGGACGTGGCCCCGGGGTGCGTGCTGACGGCCACGGAAGACTGTTCCAGTAACCCCTGCCAGAACGGGGGCGTGTGCAGCCCCTCGCCTGCGGGAGGTAGGCCTCCTGGCCCTGGCGGCTTTTCAGTGATCCCTGAGATTTCGTTTTCCCTCGATTCGTTTAAAATAATAATAATAATAATATGTTTTACTGATTTTTTTGCAGAGAGGAAGGGAGAGGGATAGAGAGAAACATGGATGAGAGAGAGACATTGACCAGCCGCCTCCTGCACGCCCTCCGATTGGGGATGTGCTCTCAACCAATGTACATGCCCTTGACCAAAATCGAACCCGGGACCCTTCAGTCCATAGACCAATGCTCTATCCACTGAGCCAAACCGGTTCCCGCTCGATTTGTTTTTAAGATGTATTTTTTATTTCAGAGAGGAAGGGAGAAGGAGAGAGAGAGAGAGGCTTCAACGGTGAGAGAGAATCATTGTTTGGCTGCCTCCAGCACGTCCCCTGGTGGGGATGGAACCTGAATGTGCCCTTGACCGGAATCAAACCAGAGACCCTTCGGTCCACAGGCCGACTCTCCCTTCACTGATTCAAACCAGCGAGGGCTGTTTTTCCTCTCTATTCCAATCCTGCGGTCAGGTCTTGCATCAGGGGAGGAACTGAGGCTGATGTGTTAGAAACAGGGGAGCAGAGCAGCCAGGCTGGCAAGGCCGGTGTCTGCCTGCTGGGCTCCGACAGTCACGTCTCATTCCGCGCATGGGACCCCCGCTGAGGTGGGACTCTCCTTCCCACCCACCCCAGCCCCAGCGGGATTAGAAGGGGGGTGCTTAGTTCTCCTCTGTGCTCCCTTCCGCCGATGGCCCGGCACAGGGACCGCTGGTCCGCCAGCTGCTTTTCCAGAGGCCTGAGCGCCCCATCCCTGTCCCGGAGCCCTGCCTCGTGCACCCGCCAGTCCGCTTACCGGTAACAGCGGCGGCTGTGAAAGGGACAGTCCCATGAAAGGGATGGTCCCGTGCTCAGTGCGCAGAGCATTGTGTGACGGGTAGAGCAGACATCAAAAGATTCTTTCACTGAGTGCGATTTCAAGAGACCCGCTTTCTGCCGTGTTCTTGGGAGCGAGCCTGCAGTCTGGAGGGAAGAGTGGGCCAGGGGACCCCACAATAACACACAGAACAGTCCTGGAGTGCTCCCGTCACGTGTCCAAGGAGGCCGTCCTCTCTGTCGTCGGGGCGGGACCAAGAGGCATTTTCTTGAAACCACGGCAGCAGCAGGAGGAGGGAACGGGGAGACGGACCACACAGTGGCTCCCACAGCTCCGAGCCCAATGTGCCACGTTTCTGTGGCGGCAGAAAACCCCACGGCCACGGCCACGGCCAGCTCCCGAGGCGGCCCTGGGCAGCGCCGTCCTGCATGTGCCCCAGAGGCCGGGCGTTGGAAGCGGCCTCCACGCTTCCCGCCGGCACAGGCTTCACCGATGAGGGCTCCGGCCCTTATCTTTGCTCTTTTATACAAACGTGGAGACCGCCTTCCTTAAAGGGGTACTTTATAGTTTTCAGAGCACTTTTTCATTGATTACTTCCTCATTTACCGTATTTTCCGGCGTATAAGACGACCCCCAACTTTTCCAGTTAAAATATAGAGTTTGGGATATACCCGCACTATAAGATGACACCCGGCATATAAGACAGCCCCCGACTTTTGAGAATGTTTTCCTGGGTTAAAAAGTCGTCTTATACGCCGGAAAATACGGTAATTTATAAGAGCTTGTGAGCTGCAAGAAAATCGCGATACTGAGTACTAAGTGTTGTCCACCAATGGCCACCCAGATACAGGACTGACTACCTGTTCCCCGTCCTATGGGCGTGGCCCGGTCACCTTCCATCTCGATGAATGAAAGCTCATGACAAGGCCTCGCTTTCATTCTTTGTGTTTTGGTTCTTCCCGCAGTGGCTTGTGGGTCTACACCGCATTTTACCTCGAGCAGTGGTCGGCAACTCATCAGTCAACAGAGCGGCATGTGGCTCGCGGGCCGCCGTTTGCCGACCACTGACTTAGAGGGAATGGGAGAGGTCCTAGCATTGACAGGTCTTAGAGAACGAAACCTTCGCTTAAACATAGAGTAAAGAAAAGCCACAATGTCCTAAGACAGTGGTTCTCAACCTTCCTAAGGCCGCAACCCTTGCGTACAGTTCCTCATGTGGTGGTGACCCCCAACCATGAAATTTTGCTACTGTTATGCATCGTGATGTAAATATCTGCATTTTCCGATGGTCTTAGGCGACCCCTGTGAAAGGGTCGTTCGACCCCCAAAGGGGCCACGACCCACAGGTTGAGAACCGCTGTCCTAAGACATTACGTGGAGTGTTTGAGTGACGGCGTTTTTGTTCCCTCGTGCCGGGTAGGTTATTACTGCAAGTGCAGCGCCCTGTACATCGGCACCTATTGCGAGGTGAGCGTCAACCCCTGCTCCTCCAACCCCTGCCTCTACGGCGGCACCTGCCTTGTGGACAACGGAGACTTCGTCTGCCAGTGCAGAGGGCTGTACACTGGGCAGAGGTAGGTATAGTCTTCTTTCTTAGCTTTTGTAGTTAACTAGAGGCCTGGTGCACGAAATTCATGCACGGGGTGTTGGGGGTGGAGTCCCTCAGCCCAGCCTGCACCCTCCCGCAATCTGGGACCCTAAACCGTCAGTCGGATATCCCTCTCGCAATCCGGGACCACTCGCTCCTAACCACCTGCCTACCTGCCCCCCTGCCTGCCTGCTCAGTCCACGTCATAGTAACCCGTAATTCTGCTTATTCCAGTTGTTCTGTCTTAACAGTCACTCAGGCTTTTGTAAATATAGATGCTGATATTAGAAAACGTTTAAAGGGGGTTGTGTGTGCCACATCTCTGCCATCCTTTGTGTGTGCTCATCGGAGGACCCGGCTCACGCTGCTCCTTGTCCTCAGGTGCCAGCTGAGTCCGTACTGCAAGGACGAGCCCTGCAAGAACGGCGGGACCTGCTTTGACAGCTTGGACGGCGCCGTTTGCCAGTGCGACTCGGGCTTCCGGGGAGAAAGGTAATGGCCCTTGTCACGGCTTTATCCCCAGCTCTCTGCAGTGTCGCAGGGTCAGCAGGCGCCCACAGACCCTAGTACAATGGTACCTCGAGATACGAGTTTAACTCGTTCCGTAACCTTGATGCATGGGAAACTATGAGATGCTCGAGTCGTGGTAAACTGGTGGGTCGTGTGCAGCCAGTCGATCCTCGAGATGACTCTTATCTCAAATGTTGCTCGTATTTCAAAGCAGAAATCGCTCGCTTGACGGCTCATATCTCAAAAATCTCGTATGTTAGGGCACTCGTATCTCGAGGTACCACAGTAATTTGGACACTTGCTTCAGAACTTGACCGTTCTGATATTCGCTCCTGATGTAGGGGTTATCTTGTTGTTCTTAATAAAAAACAAACAAACAAACAAACAAACAAACGAGCAAATGAATATAATATTACGATTCTTGAGAAAAAAACCTGCTTCCCTACTTTCAAGATAGGTATAAACAAATTAGGTGTGGGGTTTTTTGCAGGAAGTAAATGTGGAATGGGTGAGACCATTATGTTTTTTAAGCAGACACCTATGGTCTGCTGTCTTTGAGGACGGCAATAATGACATTTTTTTCATAATATGCTGTAAGTGACACGTGTATGGCCTCTGGAAACCTTCCCCAGCATCTAGAAACTGTTCTAGCTCTCTCGTTATCTTTCGAAATCCTTCCCTTAATCCTCAGCGGTGATCCTTGTTTCCCAGCAGAGGAAAACGAGGCCCGGGGGCGCTTGTAGACCTGGAAGGAGGTAGATCTTGGTGCAGATGCCCTTCCACCTTAGACTTTTTATCATTTCCGTTTTTTTGTTTGTTTTTAAATGGCTCAATGAATGTTCTTCGTAAGTGCCCGTTTAAATGAGTCTTGACCATCAGGCCTTCGGGGTGACCTGCGTGTAGGTATTCCCCCGTGGGTTTGGTCTCGTCCAGGTTGTAATCTTGAATTTTGTGGCCAGTCACGTCGTCTTCGTTCATACGTTAACCTCCCTAACTCTAACCCATTGATACTTAATACCGTGGACCAGTGTGTCTCAGTAGTCAAACCCTAACGCCAGGTCAGTATGGGGTGGGAGGCAGAAGCATCTTGTTCCTGGAGGAAGGGTTTGAGGAGCTTCAGGGCAGTCTGCGCAGGTGCAGATGTGAACCGTGCTGTAAGGTTGAGGATCCATGGGTGTTCAACAGGGAGAAACACTTAACAAACGGAGAACCGCGTTTTCTGGCCTTTCACGTATTTTATGGAACTCACTCTCATAATCCCCTCTGGTAGGATTTTCCCTAGAAATGTAATCCAAGTTTACAGTTTACCACGTATCAAAATGCGCATCATAAATGTCTGGGTCAGATAGAAACAGCCGATGCGCTTGATTTAGTCACCTGTTGAATCCTACTCTGTTTCCCCGAAAATAAGACAGTGTCTTACATTAATTTTTGCTCCCAAAGAGGCGCTAGGTCTTATTTTCAGGGGGTGTCTTATTTTTCCACGAAGAAGAATAGGGTACACATGTATTGTTGAATTAAAAAAAAAAAAGGAAATGTATGGCCTGTCTATGGTGCGGTAGTCGTTGTCATCACCAACCAGCTCAGGGATGGGCCGCAGCACAACCGGAGCTGTCAGGCAGGGCGAGGTCTCTTTAAATCAGGAGTGAGACGCCTTACAGTAGTAGTAGCTTTGGGGGCCTTCTATTCCGGGGAGGCCTTATTATCAGGGAGGCCTGATTATTGGGGAGGTTTTATTTTGGGGGGATGCCTTATATTACAGCGAGCGGCAAAACTGGACGTAGGTCTTATTTTGGGGGGATGCCTTACTTTCGGGGAAACAGGGCAGCAACGTGGCAGTTACATGTTGGCGTGACCTCGTGGTTTTCTCCCAAATGCACCCAGCGTGACCCAAATGATGATTGGCTCCCGGCAGGTTTCTGGTGGTAGTTGTCCTGGCGGATAGCGTGTTTCTGGTTGATTTTATTTGTGTTATTACGAAGGGATCAGATTAGTCCTTGGCGTCTCGGGGCGCTAGGCCCGCCACAGCCGGACGGACTCCCACGGCCCGGGCCGCCCCTCACCCCCCGGCTCCGCTCTCTCTCTCTCTCTCCCTCCCTCTTGGCAGGTGTCAGAGCGACGTGGACGAGTGCGCGGGCAGCCCGTGCCGGAACGGGGCTCCGTGCGAGAACACGCACGGCTCCTACCACTGCAACTGCAGCCGCGAGTTCCGGGGCAGGCACTGCGAGGAGGCGGCCCCCAACCTGTACGTGTCCACGCCCTGGAACATCGGGCTGGCCGAGGGCGTGGGCATCCTGGTCTTCGTGGTGGGCACCTTCGTGCTGGCGCTGGCCTTCGTGCTCTGCCGCAAGGCGCTCCGCCGGCGCCGCCGGAAGAAGAAGCAGCAGCGCCAGGCGGAGCCCAGGGACAAGCCGCTGGGCCCGGCCGCCGCCGCCGCCTTCATGCCGAGGCCGTACTTCGACGCCAAGCTGAACAAGAGCCTGTACTCGGACACGCCGCCCCAGGTGCCCGTCCGCCCCATCTCCTACACGCCCAGCATCCCCAGCGACTCCCGCAACAACCTGGACCGCAACTCCTTCGAGGGCTCGGCCATCCCCGAGCACCCCGAGTTCAGCACCTTCAACCCCGAGGCCGTGCACGGGCACCGCAAGGCCGTGGCCGTCTGCAGCGTCGCCCCGAACCTGCCGCCCCCGCCCCCCTCCAACTCCCCTTCCGACAGCGACTCCATCCAGAAGCCCAGCTGGGACTTCGACTATGACGGTAGGAGCTTTTGCATCCCCCCCCCCCCGCTCCGCGATGTCACTGAGATGGACAGTGAGGTTGCAGGTCCCTCCCCCTGCTCTTCCTTCCCCCCAAGCCTCAGTGCTTCGAGCCCAAATATGGGGTCCTTGTCAGCACAGACAGGCTCCGTGGACCTTGGAATGAAAATCTGTCCCAGGCGCCTTGGGCCCTGGCTGAGCCTGGGGGCTGAGACAGCATTTCAATTCGGGAATGGAATCTGGTCGTGTTCCAGTGAGTCTGGGAAAAGACCAGTTCATTTCTGTAATTGAAGTGGATCCTCGGCTATAATTTGGGAGGGCATGTGTCTGGTCAGGTTTTTTTTTTTTAATATATTTTATTGATTTTTTTTTTACAGAGAGGAAGGGAGAGGGATAGAGAGTTAGAAACATCGATGAGAGAGAAACATCCATCAGCCGCCTCTTGCACACCCCACTGTGGAGATGTGCCCGCAACTAAGGTACATGCCCTTGACCGCAATCTAACCTGGGATCTTTCAGTCCACAAGCTGATGCTCTATCCACTGAGCCCAAACCGGTTTCGGCAGGTCAGATTTTTTTTAAACAGGATCAGAAAAGGTGACAATACACGGGGTGGGCAAAAGTAGGTACACAGTAGGTAAGGAGAAAGACTTGTAGGTTGTGATGATAACAATAGCTTTCTTAACTCAAAAGAAGGTCATTCACACCTGCAAACCTGCTGTTGCTCATCATTGTATTTATATTCATGGCCCAACATATATTTGATGCCTTTTAACTCAATGGCCCTGACACTAATGGCTCGGTTGGTTGGAGTGTCTTCCTGTACACCAAGCATGTCAAACTCAAAGGCTACCACGGCCCAAATGCACAAGGTGTAAGTGTACGTGGGCCGCAAAAAAAACGAAAGCTTCCATTTTCAGAGAAATGTAGGTTTATTTCCATAGAGACATGCTGAATACAAGGGCTGAAATAAAGGAGTCATCATTAACATAAGATAATAGAACATTTTAATACAAATTAATATTTTTTTCTTAAATATTAACAGACACTGAATAACAGCACAAATTAATAAGCATAACACAAATACATTTATTTTTCTTGTTCTCCAAAAGAGAAATACAAAAGAGATATTTCCCGTTGCCCACACCAAACAATTCAGTCCAAGACTAATGCCACGGCCATCGGCTGCTAAAACATTCGCCACTGGTATTAGTGGGGAGAGATGGTGTGCCGGCATGGAAGGTGTGTAAGGAAAGTGAATGCAACACGATTATAGTCATCAGTCATTAGCGAACGTTGTAGTTTGTTCCTAATTATGTATAACAGGCTATTGTAAAAATTAAGTTATGAAATTTTTATTAAAATCTTTCTTACATGCCGTTAGATTGGCTGGGCTGCAAAAATATTCATTGTGGGCTGCAAGTTTGACATGCTTGCTGCACACCAAATTCCCAGCCAGGACGCATCCCCAAATTGTGGGTTCAGTCCCTGGCCAGGGCACATATGGAGGCATCTGATTGATGTTTCTCTCTCTCTCTCTCTCTTTCCCCTCCCCCCTTCCTTTCTCTCTCAAATCAATAAAATCGTATCTCCAGGTGAGGATTAAAAAATGTAAAAAGTCTGTGTACCATTTTAAAACAAGATTTTAGCTCTCCATGTTGTCTAATGATATCTGTGTGCAGGCTCATTTCTATTCCCTGCATCTGGAAGAAGTGCTATAGGCTTTTTGTGGGGGTTTTCTGTTGTTTTGTTTGCTTTGCAAATGTTCCTTTGACTGAGTAAGCCTCAGACTTGGGATCTGGTCCCGCTGGCTCTGGGTCAGGCTGCAGCCGAGACCAGAGCACAGGCTGAGCCCTCCTGTCTCCGTGTCTCCCTCCAGCCAAAGTGGTGGACCTTGACCCCTGCCTGTCCAAGAAGCCGCTGGAGGAGAAGCCCTCGCTCCCGTACAGCGCCCGGGAGAGCCTGTCCGAAGTGCAGTCCCTCAGCTCCTTCCAGTCCGAGTCGTGCGATGACAATGGTGAGTCTGCGGGCCTGGGAGCTGCCAGGCTCACTGGCTCCTTCCTTGCACGGATCACGGGGTGTGATGTCTGTCGGGGATGCACCCAGCACCCTGGCTCGGTCTCAGCGGTGTCCCCGGCTCACGCCCCGTGCATACGGGCATGAGCATCTGCAGGGGGAGGAGCCCTTTAAAATGTCTGTGGCGGGTTGGCATTGGAACGGTGGCAGCCTTCCGGTGATAGGGCAGAACGTGGGATTAATTGAAAGATAATGTTCACCTTGGTAGCCAACCTGGTATCGACTTTGTCCCACAACAGAAAATGTTAATGTCCCGTGGGTTTTTCCAGAGAGGAAGGGAGAGAGAGAGAAAGTCAGAAACAGATGAGAGAGAGAGATATCGATCAGCTGCCTCCTGCACGCCCCACAGTGGAGATGTACCCGCAAGCAAGGTACATGCCCCCAACTGGAATCAAACCCGCGACCTTTCAGTCTACAAGCCAATGCTCTATCCACTGAGCCAAACCGGTCTCGGCTCTAAGTGCTTTTTGTAAATACATTTCAGAATTTTATTTTCTAATTATTTTCCTTAAAACATTCTTTCTAAATAAATCATGGTCAAATGAGTTATAAAAATTAATTGCCAGATAATGCAACGTGAGGGGGTGGGGGGAAGAACTCTGTCCAGGAGTTGATATTTTAATCTTCATCATCCTTTATAGCATTATCAACGATAAGTGTAAGTCTGTGTGAAGAGTCTGTGCTGAAATGATAGCTTTAGTTTTCTAAGGCTCTTACAACGGATGGCCATAAACATGGTGTCTGGATAATGTATCTTCCAGTTCCGAGGCCTGGAAGTCCAACCTCAGTCTGCGCAGGCTAAACCGGGAGTCACCCACTGGTGCTCCATGGGGTCCGAAAGGTTGGCCACCACCGGGATCCCGGTGTCCGCAGGCTGTTCTCTTTCCTAGTCTCTAGAGGCCGCCTGCCTGGCTCTCTCCCTCCGTCTCTCCTCTCGCTAGCCATTCTCCTGTAGGCACTGCCCCTCCAAGCACAGCGGGCACAGGCTCTCCCCGTGTGAGGACCCTGGGCTCCCACAGATAATTCAGGAAGAATTCCCCATCTCCCGCCCTCGGCCGTAATGGAATCAGCCAAGTCTCTCGAGCTGGGGATGGGAGCAGTGACGGCTCCCAGGGTCAGGGCGTGGCCATCTCTGAGAACATCCTTCTCCCTGCACGTGCTTCCTCCCTTATCTTGGCATCAACACTTTAAAACGATTGGATACACAGAGGACAAGGAATTTACCCAGGACACTGCCAGGCTGTCTGTGTTTTTTCTGCTGGGAGTACACGGAACGGAGACAAAATACCTGCCCCCTTTTGGGTATTTATCTTGCATATTTTACTTTATTATGTAGCTCTTTAAATTTCTCTTTCCTGGAACCAAGTGTGAGGTCACTGAATAGGCTCAGAAAATTATCTGATTTGCATTAGCAAGTATTTTATTCTTTGAATGTGACATCTCTTGCCCATGAGATACTAAAGTAAGGACCGTTTTATCACGATTAGATCCGTAATTGTAATAATTGTGAAAGAATTGACAGCTACATTTTTTTCCCTAAATGACAGGATGACACGGTTATTACTCTATTTCTCGGATTAATAATGACAAATAGATAGCTCTATCAGAAAAGTCTCGGAGATACGGGACGAACAGGACGAGTGCAGGAGGCATGCATAATCACGTGGTGTTAGAGCGTTCGCTTCACGTTTTTAAATTTCGCGGTAGAAACCACGGAAAGAAATCCTGTTTCGTGCGCTGTTTTTTGATGAGCTGCAGATTTTCCTAACTTCCTGCCTCTGTCCCTTTTTACAAGCTTCCATAGTGACTGTCATACACCTTGTCAGCACCGCCGCTGGCACGGTGGCTCACGAAGGTACAGTCGTCCTGCGTGTGCTTGTGTCTGTGTCACAGCGACTGTCGCTAGTGTAGTGTGCCTCGGCCCCTCTAAATGGGTCAGAAATCGCCATTTGTGGTTCTGGGGGTGCTGAGGGCTTTTATTTGTGTATATAGGCACCATCCAGACCCATGGCAGAAATATGTTCATGTCCTGTGTTTCCATTGCCCTTTGTCATTCATAGTGAATCTCCACAACATCAGCAGTAACTCAGGAGATCCTGACAATGTTGCCGTTATGTGGCAAGAAGTCTAGAAGTAATTCTCTCTCAGTAGGTTTTTAATATAAACATTTATATCCACATGAATAGGAGTAAGAATAACATGCCATGTTTGCCACTGGCTCTTTACTTTCAGATTCCCCCATAGATGGGCCGGGGAAGTGACTGAACATGGCAGAAGGTAGATTTTCATATACAGTGGTATCTCAAGATATGAGTGCCCTAACATACGAGATTTTTGAGATACGAGCCGTCGAGCGAGTGATTTTTGCTTTGAAATACGAGCAACATTTGAGATAGGAGTCATCGCGAGGATCGCCCGGCTGCACACGACCCACCAGTTTACCACGACTCGAGCGTCTCATAGTTTACCACGACTCGAGCGTCTCATAGTTTCCCACGCCTCAAGGTTACAGAATGAATTAAACTCGTATCTCGAGGCACCACTGTATCTGTCCAAAATTTTCATAGGAAAGGGCACTGTCCCCACTCCCTTAAAGTTATTTTAAGTTAAATGAGCCCTTTCTTTGTGTATGGAAGATTGAGGAATCGTGCAAATGGCACTCTAGTTTTTAGTCTTTAGATGATAAATGGGATCGCCTGGAAGGCTTGTTGGAAGCTGAGTGGCTCGGTCCCAGCTCCGGAGTTTCTGATGGAATGGGTGTAGGTTGGCCTGGAATTTGCATTTCTAACAAGTTCCCGGTGAATTCTGATGGTACTGAGCTGGGGTCATCCTTTGAGAACCAGGGGCACAGGCCACCCAGAGCACACCAAGCCCAGAGACTTGAACTGCTGGGACCCACGATGTCAGGACTGAGGGAGAGGAAGGACGGTGTTGTGCTGCATTTGATAGCAGGGGGATAGGGGGAGAGGGGTAGGTTTGGTGGGGGAGGGGGTCTCAGTATTGCCCATCCTAGTTACTGATGAGGTGGACGCTTATTTTCCATGCTTTTGTTCGTGAACCAGCAAGTCATTTGTATTTTGTCCTGGTGAATTTTAGTTTTAACATGCTAGGATTCTCATGTTTAATATTGATGGTGTTTAAAGAAACAGGATGGAAACAGTTATTTCACTGCAACCTCCTTTGTTAAAAAATTTGGAGAGGCATATTGGTTTTAACATTGAAAACTAGCTTACATTTTAAGAATTACTGAGTGCCCATTTATTAGCAAAGGTTTTCAGTCCCAAGCAATTATTGCATTTTTACTAGACTTTGGAAAAAATTCTATAGATGCCTGTTAACTAAACGGTGGCTTATTCATTTTTTAAGAGCCACCAGTTTTCTTCGGTTCTCGATTTAAATTCCTAGAAGAGAACCATCAATCAAATCTTACTTGCTCCAAATTACTTTATTACTTGGGTTTTTTAAGAACATTGTGGAAGGCAGAGAAAGCAGTTAGAAACTCACTAAGGTAACCCTGCTTCTCCCATCATTGCAACTTTCATAATAACAAGAATCAAGATGATAGCTGCCCTTTAGAGGTTGAATCTTCTCCCATGATTGCAACTCTCATAATAACAAGAATCAAGATGATAGCTGCCTTATCTTACCTAGTCCTCGGAATAACGCTAAAGGATTTCCTCCCTCGTTTCGAAGACGAGAGCCTGAAGCTTCTCAGGGTCCACACCTGCCCTGGTTCTGGGATTTACATCTGCTTCCTCTCACTCCTGCTGGGGTTCCGTGTACAAAATGAGTGTGCAAAGAGCGAGCGTAATTACAATTGGGTGGTGTGAGCAGTAAGTATAGTTAATGGTCCCTCCAAGGAAAGGTGGAGAGATTTATTTTTAGTTAGTTATAAGTAGCCAAATTCCTTCTTTTTTTTTGTTTTTTCAAACGTTTTATTGATTTTTTACAGAGAGGAAGGGAGAGGGATAGAGAGTTAGAAACATCGACGAGAGAGAGAGACATCGACCAGCTGTCTCTTGCACACACCCCACTGGGGATGTACCCGCAACCCAGGTACATGCCCTTGACCGGAATCGAACCTGGGACCTCTCAGTCTGCAGGCCGACGCTCTATCCACTGAGCCAAACCAGTCTCGGCTAGCCAAGTTCCTTCTTGAATGTCTCTGACTTGAATATACATTTGAAGGCTGTGCAGTTTTTATTAAGTATGGATTATGTAGCGTTAGATGTATTTGGGTTATCACTGATGCTACCTGCTATTAGACAAAGCGATTTCATCATGTTTCTCAGCATCATGAAGCTGTAATTTCAGTTTTTAAATCAATTGACATTTGATTACAGCCTATATACTTTATTTTAATTATTTCTAAAAAAAACCCCTGTGCTTCCAGGTTTAGAGTGCCGAAACAGGGAAGGGAACGTAAACTAATGTTTGAGCTTCCCGGCAAAGTCTCTAGGTCATCATCGGTCATCCTTTTTGCTCCATGCTGATGTCCCGTTATGTTTGTGCTCCGTGAATGTCTCGGCCATTGGGAATTCTCGTCGCTCATGGCTTCCAGGCATGGCACACGGCTGGCGGGGCCGCTGGGAACAGTTTGCGTTGTGTTATGTACTTGTCTTGATAGCCTTCCCAGCCGCCTTCCTGTTTGACTTATAAATGTTTTCTTTTCTCTCTACTCTGCCACCCAAAGAGTCTTTGGCCGCTCCTGACCTCGGCAAGTCGAGAGGTGACTCATGCATGCCCGTGGTTGATTGACATGCACTAAAATGGGCAAAGACTGGGCCCCGCGCTGACTTGCTTTTCCCGTGTTCGCTTGGTGGATGCGCAGTAACCAGGTCCCTCCATATTTGCGCCCTGCATCCTAGACACTATCCGCTCGCCTTTCCCTCTCTGCCACAGGGTTTCACAGTCCCAAAGGGAGAAAAAGCTATCTGCACATGGGGAGGGTTTAAAAATATATAAATATATATGTATATATTTGACTTTTGGATTCTCTAAAATGATCTGTAGACTTTCCAAAAATAACAAGTGGATGGGGTCTGTCCAAAATGTGTCACGTTTCAGCGTTTGCATTTTGCTTGATTGAGAAGCATGCTCTGACACACACCTGCATTAATATACAGTGGTACCTCGAGACACGAGTGCCCTAACATACGAGATTTTTGAGATACGAGCCGTCGAGCGAGCGATTTTTGCTTTGAAATATGAGCAACATTTGAGATAGGAATAATCATGTAGATCAGCCAGCTGCACAGGACCCACCAGTTTAGCCTGACTCGATACCCTGACTCGAACGTCTCATAGTTTCCCACACCTCGAGGTTACGGAACGAATTAAACTCGTATCTCAAGGTACCGCTGTACTTCATTGTGTTTTTTCGGGCTAATGAAAAAAACAGTATAACTTTTTATATTAAACTTATCACTTTATCAATATGATATAGGCCATTTATTTTTTTAAAAAAACTTTAGCATGTTAAAAGATTGCTTTTACTCTTTTGAAAGAGTTGCATTCAAGAGTATTTTTTTTTAATATATTTTATTGATTTTTTTATAGAGAAGAAGGGAGAGAGAGAGAGAAAGTCAGAAACATCGATGAGAGAGAGACATCGATCAGCCGCCTCCTGTACACCCCACAGTGGAGATGTGCCCGCAACCAAGGTGCATGCCCTTGACCGGGATCGAACCTGGGACCTTTCAGTCCGCAGGCCGACGCTCTATCCACTGAGCCAAACTGGTCTTGGCCAAGAGTATTTTTTTTTTTAATGACAAGTAATCCGTGCAGATCAAGCGACATTTGATCTTGACCATGGAGGCCTCCTTGAAAGAACAAAACTTGCTGTGCCCTGAGCTGAGCCAACCCCCCTCTTCCTACAGGGCCTGCAGCTGAAGGATGGATGGGGGGCGGGGGTCCTTGGGGAGGTGCATGTCTGAGCTGCTGGCACCCGGCTTCCGTTCAAACCCTGTGCCCGGGCATGGCAGGCACTTGCCTAAAATGAAGCCCACATTTTAGGAAGTGAGCACCTGGTTCTGAGAGGGGCTCAGAACTGGGTTGGGGGTGAGGGTGGGGGCTCCAGACGGTGCACCTGCGCGTGTGTGTGCGGCGGGCACCTCTGCTGCGGGATGGGGCGCTGGGCCCGGGCTCGGGGGGAACCCCAGTGAAGGCTGTCTGTCTTGCCTCCCCCCTGCCCAGGCTACCACTGGGACACCTCGGACTGGATGCCCGCCGTGCCGCTGCCGGACATCCAGGAGTTCCCCACCTACGAGATGGTGGACGAGCAGACACCCCTGTACTCGGCCGACCCCGGCGCGCTGGACACGGACTACTACCCCGGCGGCTACGACCTCGAGAGCGACTTCCCGCCGCCGCCCGAGGACTTCCCGGCGCCCGACGAGCTGCCCCCGCTGCCGCCCGAGTTCGGCGACCAGTTCGAGGCCATGCAGCCGCCGCCCCGGGACCTGCCCGCCGCCCCGGGCAGCGGCGGCGGGGGCTCCTCGTCCTCCTCGGTCTCTTCCTCGAGGAGCCGGCCGCCGCGGTTCCCCCTGAACCAGTACCTGCCCGCCTTCTACCCCGCGGACCTGGCGGACCCTCAGAAAGCAGGCGCCGGCGGCGAGAGCATCCCGGGCCGGGAGCCCTACGCCGCCGCCGCCCACGCCCCGTACCCGCCCGCCGGGTACCCCCGGACCCGCGCCGCCGCCGAGCACGTGCCGCTGTCGCTGTACGCGGCCGCGGCCTCCTGCTCCGACGTGTCCGCCTGCTGCGACGCCGAGTCCGAGGTCATGATGAGTGACTACGAGAGCGGCGACGACGGCCACTTCGAGGAGGTGACCGTCCCGCCGCTGGACGCGCAGCAGCAGCAGCAGCAGCAGCACACGCAGGTCTGACGCCCCGACTCCCCCCGAAGTGCCTGGACTTTCGCGAACCGAGAGGTTAATAGGAACGGTCCGCCTTGCGCTCTGCACCAGCCAGCTGCGGTGGGCGTGGTTATGCCTGCTCGGCGAGCCGGGTGGGCGTGGCCACGAGCTGCGGTGGGCGTGGTTATGCCTGCTCGGTGAACCGGGTGGGCGTGGCCACCTGCTGCGGTGGGCATGGTTATGCCTGCTCAGTGAGCTGGGTGGGCGTGGCCACGAGCTGCGGTGGGCGTGGTTATGCCTGCCTCAGCTGCGGTGGGCGTGGCCATGTCAGCCTGGGTGGGCTGCGGTGGGCGTGGCCACAAGCTGCGGTGGGCGTGGTTATGCCAGCCTCAGCTGCGGTGGGCGTGGCCATACTGGCCTCAGTGGGCTGCGGTGGGCGTGGCTATGCCTTTCCATGAGCTGTGGTGGGCGTGGCTGAGTTGGCCTCAGTGAGCTGCGGTGGGCGTGGCCACGAGCTGCGGTGGGCGTGGCCGCGCCTCCCGGGCTAGCCATTTCCAGTGTCCTAACCTACTGTAGCGGGAGCGGGTGTGGTCGGCCGTGCCACGTCCCAGCACTTGTTTTTTGCATCTGCATTTTTTTTTTGTCTGTGTTAACGATAATGAGGCGAAAATCGAAAATCGGTCCTGCCATCCTGTTAGCATGATTCATGTATTTATATAGATTTGATTATTTTAAATTTCCTTGTCTCCCCCACCCTCTTTGTTGTTTTTTTTTTGTTTCGTTTTGTTTTTTTGTAAATGTTATGTACAGATTTAATTTTTCCATAGTTTTAACTCCATTTTTTTTTTTCTTCTTCTTCTTCAAGACATTTTGTGGGGTTTGTGTTGTTGTTTTTTTTTTTTACCGGATTTGGGTGGTGGTGGTGGTGTCATTGCCCAGCACCCTGATCGTTTCCTATAACCAGGGTTTCGCTCGATGTCCCTTTTTTCACGGAAGTGTTTGACATTCGGTTCCTCCATTTCAGCGTAGTCCTGCATTTCTGGGTGTGTACATAGGATGAGGAAGAGGCCTGATCCATGCCACGTCTTAACTGGGCGGCTGTATTTTAGAACTGTCAGCGTTTTTCATTATTGGAAAGTGTAAGGGGACCCTCTGCATACCTGTTTAGAACCAAAACCATCATGACACAGTTTTTATAGTGTCTGTATATTTGTGATGCAACGGTCTTGTAAAGGTTTTTACTGAAAACGACCATTTAGCCAGTCTTTCTTACTGACAATAAATTATTAATAAAATATTTTAGCTTTACTGCCTGCTTTTCTTTCATGTCTGTACTCCTGGTCACTGAGGATTTAGTTAACGAGGTGAGGAGGATGGATGGATGGGTGGGTGGGTGAATGGAAAGAATGGATGTAGAAACAGCTTTGTGTTGCCGAAACCAGGCGATATTTACAGATGGAACCACTAGGTGGCAGTATACGGCTATAGGATACTGCTCAGAATTCTAGGAATAAAGGTAAACAGCACTCCTATAAATATTTTCTAACTAAAACCTTAAGAAAGTTTTCTTTTACGTATTTCTATCTTATTACTATTTATTGGCCATAATTTATATGCTTTTACGGTTTTCACCTACGATTTATATCAAAAGCAAAGTCTTTTTATGAAGCATTTTATCTTTCGGTGGTCAAAGAACCCATTCTACTTTTTCTGTGATTTAATGTGAAATCCAGAAGCTATTTTTCATGAGTATTTATACAGACAGATCCATCCATCCATCTGGAAAATATTTCTCCGGTGTCTATTATGTGCCAACCACTGTGACATGAATTACAAAGAATCAAGTACTACTCTGAGGACTTTGGAAAGATATTTTTTTCCCTTTTTGTAAATGCTTGCTTTATTTTATCAAATCACCTATATTTATATAATTATATAGTTTAAACATCAGAGATAGATATGTCTAACAAAACCAGCAAATATATGCACTCCGGTCACAGCTCTTTCAGCTGTTTCCTCGTTTTTCTTTTTACATTTTTAAGTGTATATATTGTTTATTTCTTGAGTCACTAATTTTAGGAATTGTATATTGACTTAGCATGGTGTTAGAAAAACCTCAGAAAACCTACATTACTCTTGTTATCCTTCTATCAGTTATAGCATAATTTTTGGATTCGTTCTTATATAGTGTTTTCATTGTTTTGGTGATGTAAATATATCTGCTAAGCTAAGTGGTATATGATGTTTATTTCCATTCTCTTAGCGATTTTTTCTCGAACAGTTGCCTTAACCTTTCTCCTACTTATGTTGTAAAAATGTGTGACCATTCCATTCATGTATTCAAATAATATTTTCAGGTCACCTACCATGTACTATTTATTTTTCTACATGAGCAGACAAGAAAGTCCCTGCCTTGGATTTTGCATGGCTGGGCTGGGTAGCAGAAGGCGATGGCCTATAAATAAAATCTATAGCAGTGTGTGGAGTGACGAGTACTAAAGAGAAACATCGGTACTTGGGAAAGGAATGTGCGTGATGGGCATGCGGGGGCGGGGATGGGAGATTAAAATTTTGAGGAGGCAAGATGCCTCGTTGGTAAGCTGGCGTTCGGATAAAATCCTTAAGGTGATGAGGGAGAAGGCCATGTGACTGGCTGGGAAATGAGCATCCCTAGCAGAGAAGCAGCATCAAGGCCCCCGGTTGGGAAGGAGGAGAAAAGAGGGGAGACGAGGGTTTGTAAACTGCCTCCCTCAGTACCTGGGTGAGCTGTTAGAAGCTCTGCTGGTATCTGTAGGCCTCTGGGAAGAGACTCTGTGTCTCCAGGAGAGGGACCTTCCTTCTCTGGTTTGGGAAACGCTGCCTTATTCTCTCTGGTGGACAGGTAAGAACACTCAGTCCCCCAGTCTCCATCCCGGGACTTTTTTTTTTTTTTTTTTTTAATATATACAGTGGTACCTCGAGATACGAGTTTAATTCATTCCGTAACCTTGAGGCGTGGGAAACTATGAGACGCTCGAGTCGCGGTAAACTGGTGGGTCCTGTGCAGCCGGCCGATCCGCGCGATGACTCCTATCTCAAATGTTGCTCGTATTTCAAAGCAAAAATCGCTCGCTCAACGGCTCGTATCTCAAAAATTTCGTATGTTAGGGCACTCGTATCTCGAGGTACCACTGTATATATTTTTTAATTTATTTTATTGATTTTTTTTTTTTACAGAAAGGAAGGGAGAGAGAAAGCTAGAAACATCTATGAGAGAGAGACATCGATCAGCTGCCTCCTGCACGCCCCCCACTGGGGATGTGCCCACAACCAAGGTACATGCCCTTGACCGGAATCGAACCCAGGACCCTTCAGTCCGCAGGCCGACGCTCTGTCCACTGAGCCAAACCGGTTTTGGCCGTCCCGTGACATTTGTGCCCCCTTCTCTTTCCCTAGCCCCTGGGTCTGCTGCTCAGGACTAGACTGAGAATCTGGGGTTGAACCCGTGTCCTGAAGGGGGCAGGTGCCTGGCGCTCACCCCAAGGATCCCCCTTTCCCAGTGTCCCCCCTGCAGGCTCCCAGGTCTGCCTCCTTCTCCGCAGAGGCGGAGGTGTGGAGCCAGAGGGAGCTGCCGCTGTTGGGGAGCGGACAGCAGTCTTCTCCCCGCATTGAAAACGAAGCTGTGAAACCTCCCTTCCCCTGTTCTGGATTTTGGAGAGAAGAGACGGGGCGGAAACACAATCCCCCTTGAAAGCCAGAACCAGCAGGAGCCGGAGGAAGTCGGTGCTTTGCCAGAAGGACCTGCCCTGCAGGTGGGGCCTGTGGTTACTTACGGGTCATTGACACCGATCCGTGGCCAGGCAGTCAGCGGGGATTAGGTCACAGCGGTTCTCAACCCTTTTTAATCCTGTGACCTTTTAATACAGTTCCTCATGTGGTGGTGACCCCCAACCTTAAAATTATTTCCGTTGCTACTTCATCACTGTCATTTTGCTACTGCTATGAACCATAATGTAAATATGTGTGTTTTTCTGATGGTCTTAGGCTCTACAGCAGCGGTTCTCAATGTGTGGGTCGCGACCCACAGGTTGAAAACTGCTAGCAAGGTCGCCTAAGATCATCGGAAAAACAGATATTTACATAATGATTCATTAACAGTAGCAAAATGACAGTGATGAAGTAGCAATGAAAATAATTTTAAGGTTGGGAGTCACCACCACATGAGGAACTGTATTAAAAGGTCACAGCATTAAAAAAAGGTTGAGAGCCACTGGATTAGGAGGAGCTTTGCAGAGGCGAGTTCTGTTCCTTGTAACGTCAGAGAGTGGGGGGACCGTCGCCCCTGAAGGAGGAAGGGGGGTCCCCTGAATGGGCACCGGCACCCAGAGCTTTCCAGGGCTGCAGTGGAGTCCCGGGAAGTCGGTGAGTAACCACATGATCCGGAGAATACAGAGCTGCTGACCAAAGTCGGTGTCCGGTTGAGACCAGAACAGGCTGACCACTCCTCTCGTGTAACCTGTTTGCTGCACTGAACAAGGGGCTCTGGCTGCACTCATCCAGCTTTTATCACCGTTCACCCACCTTCTACCACGCGCCGGCCTGGCCGCTCCAGACTCCCCCTGCCCCTCCCTCGGTTTCCTCTGAGAATCCCGGGCCCCTTCTCTCCTTAATTAGAATTGTTCACACACTTTTCTCTAATGGCTTCAAACATCTAGACATGGCATGGTAAGAGGTTTGACAGGTGCTTGATGAACTTCATGATGAATGAACTCCAGGCGGGGAAACACCGGCTTCTGTCCCCGCTGCCTGCTGGCACCTCTGCGTCCAGGGCTGACACGGAAGCAGCACACAGCGGGCCACCGCAGCAGCACACACGTGGGAAACAGTCCCTTTCCCAGCCTTCATGTATCACCCCTGGTCACATGCCGTTCACTGCTCACATCGCAGACCACATGGGAGGCAGCTGGTCTCTTCATGTTGTCATTTACCTGCATGAGGAGAAAGTCAGTTGACATGTTTATATATATACATACACACACACACACATATGTGTGTATATATATATATATATATATATACCCGTGTGTATATACACACACACACACATATGTGTGTATATATATATATATATATATATATATATATACCCGTGTGTATATATATATATATATACATATATATATACACACAAACATATATATGTATATATATATATATATATATATATACCCACACATATATATATCTTTTAATGTATTTTATTGTTTTTTTTACAGAGAGGAAGGGAGAGGGATAGAGAGCTAGAAACATTGATGAGAGAAACATCTATCAGCTACCTCTTGCACGCCTCCTACTGGGGATGTGCCCGCAACCAAGGTATGTGCCCTTGACCCGAATCGAACCTGGGACCTTTCAGTCTGCAGGCCAACGCTCTATCCACTGAGCCAAACCGGTCTCGGCTATATATTTTAATTTTTAAAAATCATAAGACATCTGTCCTGCTTTCCCAAACATGTGACTTACAGGCATATAGAGTAGAAACTAACTGATCACTCCAGGCACATGTTCTTAAGGCTTCTGGAATAATACCAAGATGTTGCAAAATTGCCACGTGATGAATCACATGCTTTTTGGTTTTAATAAAGTTTTTGAAAAAGGACAGGCACGTAACCCTCTCACCCACAAACAAACGGGTTGTCTTTTCGTGCGTATGATCCGATTTTTGTTTCTGAGGGAGCTACCTCACCTGGGTTTGCAAACTTGGTGTCTTGCACCCAATTTTGCGCCCCGCCTTCCTTCACTCCACAGTCGCGGTGACCCATTTTGGGGTCACCCAGAAAGCGCCTTTTTAAAGAGCTGCCCCACAGTTCCCAGGATAGATTTATTAACTTACTTATCTGCGTTGCTACCTGTAAGATGATTTCAGTTTTTTACAGCAAACCCAACATTCACACCTTCATCTATTCATTTTGGCTCCTCTTTAGGGCAAATTTCTAGTTGTCCGGCTTATTTGTGTCCAAGTATTGCGTGTCATCGAACAAAAGGCTGGAGCCAGGAGAGTATCAAAGGCGGGACCTCGGCGTAGTGCTCTGCGGTGATATCCCTTTGACACGTCTCCCCCTGCCTTTGCCACGTCACGGGATGTGCAGGAGGTGCTCTCACCCAGAGGTGCCAGCTGTGCATGTGATGCCCCGGCTCCTCCCAGCTGCATGGAGGGTTGGGGGGCCCGGGGAGGGGGGAGGTCAGCCTGTCCATGCCAGGCCGGTCTGGTAGAGAGAGATCTCTGAGGACCCTGCTGCCCTTTTCTCTTCCTGTGACATTTATCCTAGGAAAAATACAAAGTCTGGGCAGGAACCGGGTCCTCTTCGTAAAATTACCTTTCGTTTCCGTTTTCCATGACGTCGTGTACGTGGATCATGGAGGAAGGCCTCTCTCAGACCTGGGACACGGCCCGGCCCCCGGCCCCCGTGTCTCCCCAGCTCCCCGCCTGCCGCATCCGGCCAGTCACTGTGTGAAGGCCCATGTGGGCCGCCCGCTTTTCTGCAGACTGGCATTGCGTGTGGCTTGGCGCTTCATCAGAGGCAGTAAGGTGGCATTCCAGCCGGTGCGCCCGCTGGGCGAGAGGGCGGTTGTAAAACGTAATGAGCTGCCGGCAGTTTACGCCTCTGCCGCCTGCACGAGGAGCCACTAGAAAAGAATGACAAGCATGTTTCCCCCCACGAACCCGCCGCTGTGCGAGCACGTAGGTAATGCACGCACCGGTCACTGTGCCGTGAGAAAGGGTGGCCACGGAAGAGGCTGCCCTGTCAGATTAGGCTCCACGTGGAGGAGGAAGGGACGGGTTATACGTTTGAGGGAAAATGTCGTTGGTCCAGCTGAAACCGGTTTGGCTCGGTGGATAGAGTGTTGGTCCGCGGACTGAAAGGTCCCAGGTTCAATTCCGGTCAAGGGCATGTATCTTGGTTGCGGGCACATCCTCAGTCGGGGACGTGTAGGAGGTGGCTGATGGATGTCCCTCTCTCATCGATATTTCTAGCTCTCTATCCCTCTCCCTTCCTCTCTGTAAAAAAAAAACAATAAAATATATATATTTTAAAAAATGCCGTTGGACCAGCTACATCTTGTAAAAGATCTCATCGTGCAGGTCCTCGGGAAGGCAGTGATAGGTAGGAGTGCAGTGATTTTCCATCTGAGCCCTGATCCTGTCACCCCACGGGTGAAATGAAGTTCTCAGGATGTCTGATGACTGCTGCTTCAAGTCGCTTTAACGGTTCTGGCTGCCACCTAATGCTTTAGAACAGTGGTTCTCAACCTTTTTTAATTCTGTGACCTTTTAATACAGTTCCTCATGTGGTGGTGACCCCCAATCATAAAATTATTTCCGTTGCTACTTCATCACTGTCATTTTGCTACTGTTAATGAACCATAATGTAAATATCTGTTTTCGGATGGTCTGAGGTGACCTTGCTAGCAGTTTTCAACCTGGGGGTCTCGACCCACAAGTTGAGAACCGCTGCTGTAGAGCCTGAGACCATCAGAAAACACAGCTATTTACATTAGGATTCATAACAGTAGCAAAACGACAGTGATGACGTAGCAACGGAAATAATTTTAAGATCGGGGGGTCACCACGACATGAGGAACTGTATTAAAAGGTCACAGCATTAAAAAAGGTTTAGAACCGCTGCTTTAGGATAAGGGGGAGATACAGGAAAAGGAACAACCTATCCAGAGGAGGTGCCACCCCCTGACGCCTGTACCAAAGACCTGGCGGCACAGTCCCCCTCCTTTGCCGAATTGGCAAAGTGAACCTTCGGATGGCAGCGCCTGGTAGAGGCGGTGTGCAGTTTTCAGGTCGCAGACCCGAGGTCAGAACTGTGCCCTGCCCCCTTGAACCTAGGATGTTTAACTACTTAACTTCTTCACTGAGTTTCTTCCCCGGAAAGGCAAGGGGACGAGAACCCCAAAGAAGTCGTGTGGAATCCGTACTAACAACCTAAGAGAGAGTGGTTTCTCCTGAGAGTGCAGCACATGCTTGGCATCCACCCAGTGACCCTGGTTACTGCCCCCGTTTTCCAGATGGGGAAACCGAGGCTCAGAGAAGACAACCTTCTGAAGGCCACACAAGCAGTCACTCCTGCCACTGAAACTCAGGTCCTGGCTCTGGCCTCGAAGCTCCTTCCCACAAACCAAACCCGCAGTCCCCCCACAAAGCAGAAGTTCCATTAATGCTTTGCTGTTGTTACTGTTTTCTCCCAACCATCCCCATCTTCAAATACAAAATGCAATAGGCTGTGTTTAAAAAAAAAAAAAAATCCAAAGAAAGTTTAGCCCCTGCAAAACATGCTTCAGCTCACAGGCGTTGGATACACTACTAATCTAGTCATTTATCAAATCGACTCCAACCCAGAAGACTGTGGGTCATTTGAGTTCCTGTTTTGTACCAATTCCGTGCACGCCACGCGGGAGACTTTACGTGGTGCGGGTGCAGTGGAGTCTGGAGGTGTGACTGTGGCGGCTCGTTTATCAAACGCGATTTCTCAGAAGCTCTCTGTGTGCCACCCGGTGAGGGTGAACAGGTTCAAGTCCCTGCCAATGAGGAGGAATGAGAGCGGCCAGGGTCAAGTTCACAGCTCATGCCCTCTCGTCCTCACGCCTCCTCCCACCCCTTTGTTTAACAGAATGGAAATAATCTCTCCATGTCACCTTGGCTGCACGTACCGGTGGTCCTGGGGCCCCTCCTATCATTCATTCATTCATTCATTCACTCACCCCGTTGCATTTATTTTGCAGCTGCATTAACACATACTTGTTTAGTCTTGACCCTTTGCTACACCTTGTGCACATAAAAAAATGGATGAGCCAAGACCGGTTTTGCTCAGTGGATAGATCGTCGGCCTGCAGACTGAAAGGTCCCAGGTTCGATTCCGGTCAGGGGCATGTACCTTGCTTGCAGGCACAACTCCAGTGGGGGGTGTGCAGGAGGCGGCTGATTGATGTCTCTCTCTCATCGATGTTTCTGACTTTCTATTTCTCTCCCTTCCTCTCTGTGAAAAATCAATAAAATATATTTTTTTAAAAAAATGGATGAAACTTGGCCTTTGAGGGGAAAATGTGTCTGTGTGCCAAAACCGGTTTGGCTCAATGGATAGAGCGTTGACTTGCGGACTGAAAGGTCTTGGGTTCGATTCCAGTCAAGGGCATGTACCTTGGTTGCAGGCACATCCCCAGTAGGGGGCGTGCAGGAGGCGGCTGATTGATGTTTCTCTCTCATCGATGTTTCTAACTCTCTATCCTTCTCCTTCCTCTCTGTAAAAAATCAATAAAATATATATATATATATTTTTTAAAGTGTCCATGTATGGTCCAAGGTTTGTGCATATAAAGCCACACATTTAATAAAAAAAGGACTGCAGTGTTCAGTGTTTTTATCTCCCGGCCCCTAACATGCTCCAGCGTATGTTGCTGCTGACGTCACAGTGACATGCTCGGAGTCACAGGATCAAGCAGAACTGACAACTCTCCCCAATTCCTTACCAGGTTTCCACCTTAACGCCAAACCAAAGCAGCCTGATGGCGAGGGCAGAGGTCAGGGTGAGAGTCACTGGGGGCCCCGGGATGGTGGTCAGGACCACCATCTGCAGCTAAAGATGCGATAACCAGCAGCCTCTCCTGTTCCCTCGCCGAGGAAGTGGGAGCAGAGGGTGGAATCTCTGGTCTGTCAGGCAGCACGCATGACGGAGTCCACATCCCAGGCCGCCTGTGCACTGGGA
>PVJN01008233.1:6931-24608 GCA_004026805.1 Lasiurus borealis
CCTGTATTTGATAAAACTGTCTTGTAGTCTGGAAACAGTATGCACTATTGACCTTGCCAGAAAACCAACTCCCTCTTCAAGAGTCTAATATTAGAGGCAATTTATGTACACAAAAACCCCGCTGTCAGGGGAAAGATAAGGGGAAAAGGCAAGCTCTTGTTTGCTTCTGTCCACCTGGTCTTCTCCCGGCTCACCACAAAAAACCAGGGTTGGCTTACAACACTGAGCACGAATGAAATGCAGGGAATTGCAATACTGTCCTGAATGGGAAACAGGCATGCCAAACAGAACAATAGAGGAAGTGAATGATCTTCCCTACTGCACATTCTGTTTTTATATTTTTAAATTTTATTTTTTACTTTTTCATCTTTTACTTAAGAAACTAATTTTTTTCCTTTTTCTCACTTGATTTTACCTTTTTAGTTATTACATTTTTATTTTCAATCAGATTTATTACTACTACTATTTTACCTTTTGTAAAAAAAAAAAAGTACCATTTTATTTTCTCTTTATTTTACTTCGGGATTAGAGTTCTATATCCTATTCTCATCTTTCCTTTAGCATCATTTTACTCTATCTCAACTCTACCTTTATGCCATGACTCTCTTCTTAACTTTTCCCCTGTTTCTCTTACCTTTTTTCTACTTTAGATTTTCCCTACTGTTTCTTTTTAACCTCTGTTAAAATTTCACCCTATTTATATATCTAATTCCCAATCCCTTGCTCCAAGTCCATACACACCTCTCTTCTCTGTCTTCACTATCCAAAAAATTGTTTTTCTCTCTGTCCTTTTGTGGTTGTTTGTTTAAAGGTTGATTATATAGATTTGTTACATTTTTTTGTGAGATTGTTTTCTTGTTCTTTTTGTTTTGATTTCTTTGTTTGCTTTGTTTTTGTTTCTTTTTTACTTCTTTTTTCCCTCACCTCACTTGATATTAGTTGTTCTTTGTAGTTTGTACTAATCTCCAGGTACTTGTTGCTGGCATTTGTTGGGATTAGTTATTCTATTGGAAGTTTTCTCCTGATATATATAATTTTTTCTCCTCCTCTTTCTTATTCTCTCTCTCTTTTTTTGCTCTTGCTTCCTTTTTTCTATTCTTTTCTTTTTACTTCCTTCTCCCAATTTCATTTTGGCACTCCTTTCTTTTATTTTTTTTCCTCTTTTCTCTCTTATTCTTTCTCTCCTATCCTGTAATTGTCTCTCTATGATGCTCACCTTTATTTGTGGCTATTAATATCATGAATATATTTCTGTTCAGTGTCTTGTGAGTTATACCTTGTTGTGTTGTATTTTGTGCCTTTAAATCAACACGGGAGAGAGAGAACTACATAACCAGACACCTGGAGAAGAGAGACCATGAGGAGATAAAGAAACAGCCTGCATTTGAAAGAAAAGCAGGCATCACCAGAAAAGGAAGTAAACAAATGGAGGCAAGCAAAATGCCAGAGAAAGAATTCAGAGAAATGGTCATAATGTGGCTGAAAAGAATGGAAACAAATTCGACAATATTAGTAAGAACCAAGAGGAAATGAAGAATAACCAAGAAGAAATGAAAAATGACATTGCTAATGTAAAGAACTCAATAGAAAGCATCAAGAGTAGAATAACAGAAACAGAGGACCATATCAGTGAGCTAGAAAACAAGGTAGGAAGAAATACCCAAGTAGTGCAGCTTCTAGGAAAAAAAAATTAAAAAGTAGGAGGAGAGTCTAAGGGAACTTTGGGACAACACAAAACAAAGCAACCTCCACATAATAGGGGTTAAAGAAGGAGAGGAAACTGAGAAAGGTATAGAACACCTGTTCAAAGAAATAATGACAGGAAACTTCCCTGGTATAAGGAAGAAAAAAACCCACACAAATCCAAGAAGCCCACAGAGTCCTAAGCAAAATAAGCCTCAAAAGATTGACAGTAAGGCACATTATAATTAAATTGGCAAGCACCAACACAAACTAAGAATCTTAAAAGTGGACAGAAAGAGACAGGAAGTTACCTAAAAAGGAATCCCTATCAGACTAGCAACTTTTTCTCAACAGAAACACAACAGGCCAGAAGGGAATGAAATGAAATATATGAAGTTATGCAAAGGAAGAGTCTGAATCCAAGAATACTGTACCTAGCAAGGCTTTCAATCAAAATTGAAGGTGAAATCAGGAGCTTCACAGACAAAAAAAAGACTAAGGGAATTTATTACCACCAAATCAGTAATGCAAGAAATGCTAAAGGTTTGCTGTAAAAAAAAAAAAAAAAAAGAAATAGGAAGCAAAGAAGAAACACAGGGGTAAAGAATAAAAATGGTGAGAAATAAGTACCTATCAATAATAACTTTAAATGTAAACGGATTAAATGCGCTAATCAAAAGACATAGAGTAAGAGATGGGAAAAGAAAACATGACCCAGAGTAAATTAAATATGGAGAAACCAAGATGGTGGAATAGGTGAATACCTAAACTGCTGCCTCACATAACAATTTCAAAACTACAACTAAAAGAAAGAACGGGCATCATCCAGAACCACAGGAAAGCTGGTTGAGTAAAATTCTACAACTAAAGGAAAGTGGAGGGCTCACGGAGACTCAGAAGAGCTGCAAAAAGCTGAGGTAAGGAGAGACGTGAGCAGAGAGGATGGGCAGCGGAATGCCTGTCTGGTTTCTTCTAGTGGGAGGGAGACTGAAACTCCTGACTGCACTGAACCCTAGTTCCAACTACACTTAACCACAGTTCTGGGAGTCTGGACTGTCATGAAAAGAGAGGAGTGCACACAAATTTGGGGGAACCGTGAAAAGGCAGCGGTCTGGAGGCGTGTGAGAGGTCTGAGGGTGCACACAGAGGGCTGACTGCTGATTGTGTCACTGGCTTTCTCTAGCAGGAGAGAGACAGAACCTCCCAACTGCACTGAAATCTACTTCTGACTGTACTGAACCCCAGTTTTGGGTGAGAGCCTAGAGACCCAGACACATACAGGTCCCCAGAGCACATGGAAACTCAGGGAAGCTGGAAAGGCAGAGGTCTGGAGGCTCGTGTGCACATGTGCAGAGAGACCTGCAGCAATTACCAAGAGACACTGAGACCATGGAGCAGGGTAGGGCATGGCTAATGGGAAGCCAAGGCTGCCTGCTCAGCCCAGAGACTCCACCCCATTCAAGCTGAGCACAGAGGCTTTGGCAAATTTTCAAGTCTTGTCTCATAAGGCTGACTCCAGAACAGAAGTTCTCCCAGCATAGACACAGCTGATCCTCAAGGCCAATTAGCCTGGAGGTCAATTCCCCCCAGTGATACCAACAATAACCAAGACGTAACTATAACAAGGCTGTACACACAGTCCACCAAGGGGTCCACCTCAGGTAATTGGGGAGGCAGAGCTACTGGACCATATAGGACACCTATCACACAAAGCTACTATACCAAATCAGTGAAGCAGTGAAAATGCAGAGACAAAGAAACAGATCACAAACGAAAGATATGGAGGAAAACAAATGACTGGATATAGAGTTCAAAACCACAGTTATAAGATTTTTCAAGGATTTCCTAGAAAAGATGGATATATTTAGTGAGACCCAAAAGGAAATGAAAAAGGATGAACTAAAAATTAAACATATACTGACTGAAATAAAAAATATTATACAAAGATCTAACAACAGACTAGAGGAACACAAGAATCAGGTCAAAGATTTGAAATATAAAGAAGCAGAAAACACTCAGCTGGAAAAAAAAAAAGGAAAAAAGAATCCAAAAATGGGAGGATAGTATAAGAAGTCTCTGCGACAACTTCAAGCATACCAACATCAGAATTATGGCAGTGCCAGAAGAAGAGAGAGAGCAGGATACTGAAAACCTATTTGAAAAAATAATGACTGAAAACTTCTTGCACCTAGTGAAAGAAATAGACTTACAAGACCAGGAATCACACAGAACTCCAAACAAAAGGAATCCAAAGAGGACCACATCAAAACACATCATAATAAAAATACCAAGAGCAAAAGACAAAGAGAGAATATTAAAAGCAGCAAGAGAAAAATAGTTAATTACCTACAAGGGAACACTCATACGATTATTAGCTGATTTCTCTACAGAAACTATGCAGGCCAGATGGGAGTGGTAAGAAATATTCAAAGTGATATATAGCAAGAACCTACAACCAAGATTACTCTACCCACCAAAGCTATCAATCAGAATTGAAGGTCAGATAAAGAGCTTCACAGATAAGAAAAAGCTAAATGAGTTCATCAACACCAAACCAGTATTATATGAAATACTGATACTCTTTAAGAGGAGGAGGAAGAATAAAAAGGTAAAGATAACAATTAGGAAAACAAATACATATCTATCAACAAGAGAATCTAAAAGTCAAGTGAATAAAAAATCTGATAAACAGAATAAACTGGTAAATATAATAGAATCAGGGGCACAGAAAGGGAGTGGACTGACAATTCTCAGGGGGGGAAGGAATGAGGGGTGGTACAGGGAGAGGCTGGACAAAAATATTACACCTATGTATGAGAACAATGTCGGGGAGGTAAGAGCAGAGGGAGGGGAGGGAGCCCGGTGGAGGGGAGCGATGGAGGGAAAAAAGAGGAACAAATGTAATAATCTGAGCCATAAAGATTTACTAAAATAAAAAAGAAAAGAAAACATGACCCATATATCTGCTGTCTACAGAAAACCCACCTCAGAAAAAAAGACAAATACATGGTGAAGGGATGGAATATGGTTTTTCGGGCAAATGGAAATGAAAAAAAAAAAAAAGCCAGGGTAGCAATACTGATATCTGACAAATTAGATCTCAAAGTGAAGGATATAAGAAAAGATTAGGAAGTCCACTTTATAATACTAAAGGGAGCAATCCAACAAGAAGTAATAATCTGGTAAACATATACACACACAATACAGGAGCAGCCAAGTACATAAAAAAAAAAAAAAACTTCTACATGATATCAAGGGAGAGACTCACAGCAATACAATCATAGTAGGAGACTTTAAAATCCACTATCACCATTGGACAAATCCTGTAAACAAAAAAATCATCAAAGAAACATCAGTCCTAAATGACTCACTAGACCCGATGGAATTGACATCTTCAGAACATTTCACCCCAAAGCCACAGAATATACATTCTTCTCTAGTGCACAGGGGTCATTTTCAAAGATAGACCATATGTTGGGTCATAGGCAAAGTCTCTTCAAATTAAAGAAGATAGAAATCATATCAAGCATCTTCTCAGTTCACAGTGGCATAAAACTGGAAATCAACTACAATAAAAACAATACAAAGAAATCAAACACATGGAGACTAAACAACATACTATTAAACAATGACTGAATAACTAAAGAGATCAAGGAAGAAATTTAAAAAAAACACATCATGGAAACAAATAACAATGAAAACACAAAAATGCAAAATCTATGGGACACAGAAAAAGCAGTCTTGAGAGGGAAGTTTATAGCTCTACAAACCTACTGCAAAAAAAACAAGAAACAATGGTTATAAATTACCTAGCCCTACAACTCAAAGAGCTAGAAAGAGAGCAACAAGAAAAGCTCAGTGTAAGCAGAAGGAAGGAAATATTAAAGATCAGAGTGGAGATGAAGGACATAGAGACCAAAGAATCAACACTTAAAGGTCAACAAACCAAGAGCTAGTTTTTTGAAAAAGTAAACAAGATTGATGAACCTCTAGCTAGGCTCACCAAGAAGCAAAAAGAGAGGATCCAAATAAACAAAATCATAAAAGAAAGAGGTGAAATAATAACAGACCCCACTGAAATACAAAGGATTGTTAAAAAATACTATGAACAACTCAATTCCAGCAAAGTGAACCATCCGGAGAAAATAGACATATTCCTAGAAAAATATAACCTTCCAAAACTCAATCAGAAAGAATCTAAACACATGGAGACTAAACAGCATGCTATTAAACAATGACTGGCTAGCCAGAGAGATCAAGAAAGAAATGAAAAAACATGATGGCAACAAATGACAATGAAAACACAACAATCCAAAATCTATGGAAGCCAATAACTATGGAAGAAATTGAAGCAATCATCCAAAAGAATCCAGCAAACAAAAGACCAGGGCCAGACGGTTACACAGGGGAGTTTTACCAAACATTAAAGGACTATTCCAAAAATATTGAAGAATAAGGAACTCTCAAGCTCCTTCTATGAAGCCAGCATCACCCTAATACCAAAACCAAATAAAGATAACATAATGAAAGAGGATTACAGGACAATATCCCTCATGAACATAGATGCCAAAATCTTCAAAAAAAATTTTGGCAAATCGGATCCAGCAGTACAACAGAAAGATCATACACCATGACCAAGTAGGATTTATCCCAGGAATGCAAGGATGGTACAATATATGCAAATCAATAAATATGATATATCACATAAACAAATTGAGAGATAAAAATCACATAGTCATATCAATTGATGTAGAAAAAGCATTTGACAAAATCCAACAACATTTCTTGATAAAAAATTCTCAGCAAGGTGAGAATAGAAGGATCATACCTCAACTAAAGCTATATATGGTAAACTCACAGCTAAAATAATACTCAATGAGCAAAACCTAAAACCATTTCCCCTAAGAACAGGAACAAGACAGGGATGCTCACTCTCATTACTCCCATTTGACATAGTACTGGAAGTATTAGCCATTGCAATTAGACAAGAAAAAATAAAAGGCATCCAGATTGGAAAAGAAGAAGTAAAGCTGTCCTTATTTGCAGATGACATGATATTGTACATTAAAAAAAAAATAAAAGACTTCATCAAAAACTAATAGACTTAATAAATCAATTCAGCAATGTAGCAGGATACAAAATTAATGCCCAGAAATCTATGGCATTTCTATACACTAATAGTGAACTTACAGAAAGAGAGAATTAAAAAAAATCCCATTTACCATCACACCCAAAATATTAAGATACCTAGGAATAAACTTAACTAAGGAGTTAAAAGACCTACTCACATAAAACTACAGGACACAAAAAAGAGATAGAGGAAGACGTAAACAGATGGAAGAGCATACCATGCTCATGGATTGAGAGAATCAACATCATTAAAATGTCAATACTACCCAAAGCAATCTATAGATTCAATGTACTCCCTATTAAAATAGCAATAGCATATTTCAAAGACCTAGAAAAACTCCCCAAAGATTCATCTGGAATGAAAAAGACCCCAAATAGCCACAGCAATTCTGAGAAAGAAGAATAATGAAGGTAGGATCTCAATATCAAATTTCAAGGTGTACTGCAAAGCCATTGTTCTCAAACCAGTCTGGTACTAACATAAAAACACACATATAGCAGAGAATCCAAGATGGCGGCATAGGTAAACACCTACACTGCTGCCTCGCACAACAATTTCAAAACTACAACTAAAAGACATCTGGACATCATCCAGAACCACAGGAAAGCTGGCTGAGTGGAAGTTCTACAGCTAGAAGGAAAGAGAGAGGCTCACGGAGACCCAGAGGAGCTGAAAAAAGCTGAGGTACGGAGACGCGTGTGCTGAGAGAGAGGGTGCGGAGTACCTGGCTGGCTTTCTCTGGCAGGAGAGAAACAGAGACTCCCAACGGCATTGAACCCCTTATCGTAGGACACTAAACCCCAGATGCAGCCGAAACTCATACAGGGGAAGTTTGGACTGTGAAAAGGGAGAGGTGCATGGAAATTTAGGGGAGTCGCAAAAGATCAGAGGACTGGTGGTGGCACGCACGGCACTGTGCAGAGGACAGATTACTGATTGTGCTGCTAGCTTTCGCGAGTGGGCGGGAGACAGACCCTCCCAACTGTGCCACTTCTGACTCCACTAAGCCCCTGTTTCGGGCGAAACCCTGGAGACCTAGACTCGTGTGGTCCTGGTGCACAGGAGAGCTGGAAAGGCAGCGGTCTAGAGGCACTGCAGGCGCACGTGCACACAAGGACCACTCCAGCGATTACCCATTCACGTGAGACTCAGGGGCCGTGGAGGGCAGGGCCGACTGGAAGGCAAGGCGGTCCATTAAGCCCTGAGACTCCACCCATCCCAAGCTCAACAGAGGCTTCTTCGGTTTTGCAAGTCTGGTATCATAAGGCTGAATTCAACACAGAAGTTTCCCTTGCATAGTGAAAATGCCTAGACAAGGGAAGGGATCACAAACTAAAGAAATGGAGGGAAAAAAACAACTGGATATAGAGTTCAAAACCACGCTTATAAGGTTTTTCAAGAATATGCTAGAAAAGTTGAATAAATTTAGCGAAACCCAAGAGGAGATGAAAAAAGAACATGCTAGAGACACTGACTGAAATAAAAAATATTATACAGAGTCCTAACAGCAGACTAGAGAAAGGCAAGAATCAAGTCAAAAATTTGAAATATAAAGAAGCAAAACACACTCAATTGGAAAAGCAAGAAGGGAAAAGAATCCAAAAATGCAAAGATAATGTAAAGAGCCTCTGGGACAGCTTCAAGCATACCAACATCAGAATTGTGGGAGTGCCAGAAGAGAGAAAGCAAGATACTGAAAACGTATTTAAAGAAATAATTACTGAAAACTTCCCACATCTGGTGAAAGAAATAGACTTACAAGTCCAGGAAGCACACAGAACCCCATATAAAAAGAATCCAAAGAGGACCACACCAAGACATATCATAATTAAAATATCAAGAGCAAAAGACAAAGAGAGAATATTAAAAGCAGCAAGAGAAAAACAGTTCATTATCTACAAGGGAGCACCCAAATGACTGTCAGCTGATTTCTCAACAGAAACGATGCAGGCCAGACGGGAGTGGCAAGAAATATTCAACGTGATGAATAACAAGAATCTACAACCTAGAATACTCTATCCAGCAAAGCTATCATTCAGAATTGAAGGGCAGATAAAGAGCTTCACAGAGAATAAAAAGCTAAAGGAGTTCATCAACTCCAAACAGGTATTATATGAAATGCTGAAAGGTACTCTTTTAGAAGAGGAAGAAGAAAAAGGTAAAAGACAAAAAATTATGAACAACAAATACATATGTATCAACAAGTGAATCTAAAAATTAAGTGAATTAAAAATTTGATCAATAGAATAAACTGGTGAATATACTAGAATCAGGAGCACAGAAAGGGAGTAGACTGATAATTCTCAGGGGAAAGGGGGTGAGGGGTGTACAGGGAGAGATTGGACAAAAATCATACACCTGTGGATGAGGTCAATGGGAGGGAGGGAAGGGTGAGAGCTGGGTGGAGGGGTGCTATGGAGGGGATAAAAGAAAACAAATGTAATAACCTGAATAATAAAGATTTAATTATAAAAAACCACATATAGACCAATGGAATAGAATAGGGAACCCAGATATGGACCCAAACCACTATGTTCAATTAATATTTGACAAAGGAAGCATGAACATACAATGGAATCAAGACAGTCTCTTCAATAAATGATGTTGAGAAAATTGGACAGATACATGCAAAAAAAATGAAACTAGATCACCAACTTATACCATACACAAAAATAAACTCAAAATGGATACAGGACATAAACATAAGACAGGAAACCATAAAAATGCCAAAGGAATCCACAGGCAGCAAAATCTCAGACATTCGCTGGAGGAACTTCTTCAGTGATACTCCCCCTAGGGCAATGGAAGCTAAAGAGAAAATAAACAAATGTTACTACATCAAAATAAAAAGCTTTTGCACAGCAAAAGAAACCATCAACAAAACAACAAGAAAATCCACTGCATGGGAGAACGTATTTGCAAATGTTATCACTGATAAAGGTTTAATCTCCAACATCTACAGGCAACTTACACAACTTAGTAAAAGGAAGATAAATGATTCAATAAAAAAAATGGGCAATGGACCTAATAGAATCTTTTCGAAAGAAGACAGAAGGAAGCCCAAGAGACACATGAAATCATGCTCAGAGTCACTAATTATCTGAGAGATGTAAGTCAAAATGACAATGCGATACCATCTCACACCTGTTAGAATGGCAATCATCAACAAATCAACAAATGACAAGTGATGGGGAGTATGTGGAGAAAAGGGAACCCTCGTGGACTGCTGGTGGGAATGCAGACTGGTCCAGCCACTGTGGAACAGTATGCAGTTTCCTCAAAAAACTAAAAATGGAACTCCATTTGACCCAGCAATCCCACTCTTAAGAATATATCCTAAGAAACTAGAAACACCACTCAGAAAGGATAATATTTATCCCTATGTTCATGGCAACACAATTTACATTAGCTAAGATCTGGAAACAACAGCCTAAGTGCCCATCAGCAGATGACTGGATCTTAAAACTATGGTACATCTACACAATGGAATACTATGCTGCAATAAAAGAAGGAATTCTTACCATTTGCAGCAACCTGGATGGAATTGGATAACTCGGTCTGAATTTACTGTATGTCAAGCAGCTTTGCCATTAGAGGAACCGTTAGTAATAAACAAACAAACAAATAAGTTAATGCTCCAGGAATAGGTTCCTGTCTAGTATTTTTTTTTTGTATAATAATAGGGGTATAACATAAAAATTATAGTAACTTATTTTTTAGTAGGTGACAACTAAGTTCCCCTGAATATTCACTTATTTCAGCTTGCCAATTTAATTTAGTCTGAAATAAGGTTTATTTTCTAACTTCATTTGTCCTTGAGTATGGACAGTAAACGACACTAATTGGATTTCTGCCATCAATTTTTTTAAGTATATTGACCTAAGCTATTTGCCCTGTTTAGAGAGCCAAAAAATGCAAATATTTACTCCTAAGTGTCCTTGGTTTAGGAAAGATAGGGTTTACTAGATGGTCCCAAACTGCTTAGCATTTATATATTTTTAAATTATTTTTCCCTTTTTTCCATTTTTTTATTAAGGTATTACATGTGTACATATCTTCCCATTGCCCCCACACACACCCCACTCCCATATATGCCCTCACCCCCAGTGTGTTGCATCCATTGGTTATGCTTATATGCATACATACAAGTCCTTTGGTTAATCTGTTATCTACCCCACCTCTCCTTAACCTTCCCACTGTAATTTGACAGTTGGTTTGATGCTTTACTATCTCTGTATCTATCTTTTTGTTCATCAGTTTATAATGTTCTTTATTATCCACAAATGAGTGAGATCATGTGGTATTTTTATTTCATTGACTGGCTTATTTCACTTAGCATAATTTTTACATGGTTACAAACTGCTGTTACATGCTGTATTTGCCATCTCACTGCTTGAATGAGATGAGCCATGAAATTAGAAAATAATTCGGTAGGTTTTTGCATACACTTAATAAAAGCTTCCTTAGGATTCCCTAAGTATATTGAATAAATTTGCTGTTTCTTCCATAGAGATTTTTAGATAAGGTCTTAATTAATTAATGTTCTCTAATAATTTCTAAAAGTCATTTAAGGTCTTAAGGCAATCCTTTTGTACTTTTACATTTTGAGACCTAATACATTGATTTTTAATTACAGTTCCTAAATATTTGAAGGGTGTTTCTTCCTGTACCTTTTCTGGAGCAATCGTTAAGCCCCACTTAGGACATTTCTTTTTTAACTGGGCAAACATTGCTAAAGCTTACTTTTCCTGTGAGCTTGCCACAAATTACTACATTAAAGTCTAACTTTCCTTTAAACAGAACAACCAACTTGGTTGCTTTTCAGAAAAACAGATAGGAGAGGAACATGCTGGCCAATATTGCAATGCATGTATCTCAAGTAAAGGTAACTTTCTTCTTACTGGCGGTATCTTGTTAATGGTGAGATTTAATGCTTGAATAGCTTTTAATTTACTTTGTAAATAATAGTGGGAAAGATTTTTAAATTTCTCCTTATTAAGCTTAAACTTACTTTTAAACAGCATTCTTTTAGCTAGTGCTTATTTGCATATGTATGCAAATTTTACTTTGGATTTTGTTAGAACCAATTGCTCATAAAATATTGTTTTCTCATATAACAGTTTATATAAGAACTTGATTACATTGTGAAAAACTAACTTATTCAGTAATTGAAATAGGCACCTTTATTGAAAAAGCAAAGTAAGCAAACTTATACATTTGACCCATGAAGTACAGATGCTACCCCACACCTCGGCCAATCTGAAGAACAGGCTGGGTGGGAGTCTGAGGTATTATGTATGCTCCTGTTTTGAAATTCCACTCCTGAATATTCTGAGTTTACTTAAGAAGTATTCAGCAACCTTGTTCTGCCAAGCTTGGACACTGAAATCTCAGGCTTTCTTGTTCAGAGTAAAATGGCCCTTTTACAATTTCTTGTAAATAGTTAACTTTAAGACTTCTTTCTTTCTTTCAACATTTCTATTTTCCTTCTCATTATATACACAACCTTCACAAATTTCGCATTTTCAAAGGTTAGCCTTCAAACCTTCTTTATATGTGCTTCAAAAATGCATAACTATGCCTTAAACCTTCCATTAAGTATTTCCACTCTAGTATTCTTTCTTTCTGTCATCAACTTATATATACCTTCAGCAACTTGTACAGAGCTTTTTCTATCTTTTTCCTTTAAAATGTGTGTCCATGCCTCCTATTATTAAAACCATACAATATTTAAAGCTTAACTTTCCAATGATAATTAAAAGTAAATAATCAGTATTTCTTAGATTGACATTTATGAACATTCTCACCTTTAAGAAATATATTTTTATGTTTTTTGGAGCAAAGGGTAAAACCAGGTGAACTTAAAACCTATTGGAATATTTAGATGTTTATCATTAATCCAGAAATGTTCCAAAGCTTTTGAGTTGTCAAAAACTTTGGAAGGAGAGAGAAACCAAGATAGGTGAACACCTAAGCTGCTGCCTCACACAACAATTTCAAAACTATAACTAAAAGACAGAACAGACACCATCCAGAACCACAGGAAAGCTGGCTGAGTGAAAATTATACAACTAGAAGCAAAGAGAGGGACTCACAGAGACTCAGAGGAGCTATAAAATGCTGAGGTATGGAGACACGTTCATGGAGAGGATGGTTGGAGGAGGGTCTGGCTGGCTTCCTCTAGTGGGAGGGAGATAGAAAATACCAACTGCACTGAATTCCAGCTCCAGGTGAGACTCATATAGGGGAGTCTGGACTGTTGTGAAAAGGAAGGAGTGCAGGGAAACTTAGGGGAGCCGCAAAAGACAGAGCTCTGGGGGCATGCAAAAGTGCTCACACAGAGCGTTGACTGCTGATTGTGCTGCTGGCATTCTCTAGCAGGAGGAAAACAGAACCTCACAACAACACTGAAATCCAGGTCCAACTGCACTGAACCCCAGTTTTGGGTAAGACCCTGGACATCCAAACTCATACAGGTCCCTAGAGCGCACAGAAACTCAGGGGAATGGGAAAGGCAAAGGTCCGGAAATGCACGTGTGTGCAGAAGGCAGAGGTCTGAAAGCAAGTGCGCATGCGCAGATACAGCTGATCCTCACAACCAATTGGCTTGGAAGTCAATTCCCCCAGTGACAACAACAATCAAGAATTAACTACAACAAGGCTGCACACACAGTCCACAAAGGGGTGCACCATGAATGTCCACCTCAGGTAACTGGAGAGGCAGAGCTACTAGGCCACATAGGACACCTAGCACACAAAGCTACTCTATCAGCTCAGGGAAGCAGCGAAATATGCCAAGACAAAAGAACAGATCACAAATGAAAGAAATGGAGGAAAACAAACAACTAGATATAGAGTTCAAAACCACGGTTATAAGGTTTTTCAAGAATTTCCTAGAAAAGATGGATAAATTTAGCAAGACCCAAGAGGAGATGAAAAAGGACCAACTAGAAATTAAACATACACTGGCTGAAATAAAAAATATTATACAGAAACCTAACAGCAGACTAGAGGAAGGCAAGAATAAGTCAAAAATTTGAAATACAAAGAAGCAAAATACACTCCACTGGAAAAGAAAAAAGGAAAAAAAAATGTGAAGATAGTGTAAGGAGACTCTGGGACAACTTCAAGTATACCAACATCAGAATTATGGTGGTGCCAGAAGAGAGAGAGCAAGATACTGAAAACCTATTTGAAGGAATAGTGACTGAAAACTTCCCACATCTGGTGAAAGAATTAGACTTACAAGTCCAGGCAGCACACAGAGCCCCAAACAAAAGGAATCCAAAGAGGACTACACCAAGACACATCATAATTAAAATACCAAGAACAAAAGACAAAGAGAATAGAAAAGCAGCAAGAGAAAAACAGTTAATTACCTACAGAGGAGCACCCATCTGATTGTCAGCTGATTTCTCAACAGAAATTATGCAGGCCAGAAGGGAGTGGCAAGAAATATTCAACGTGATGAATAGCAAGAACCTAAAACGAAGATTACTCTACCCAGCAAAGCTATCATTCAGAATTGAAGGGCAGATAAAGAGCTTCACAGATAAGAAAAAGCTAAAGGAGCTCATCAACACCAAACTAGTATTATATGTAATGCTGAAAGGTATTTTTTAAGAAGAGGAAGAAGAAAACGGTAAAGGTAAAAGTTATGAACAACAAATACATATCTATCAACAAGTGAATCTAAAAATCAAGTGAATTGAAAATCTTATGAACAGAATAAGTTGGTGAATGTAATAGAATTAGGAGCACAGAAAGGGAGTGGACTGATAATTCTCAGGGGGAAAGAGGTGAGGGGGGTTGCAAGGAGAGACTGGACAAAAATCATACACCTATGGATGAGGACAATGGAGGGGTGGTGTAAGGGCAACAGATGGGGTGGGAGCCAGGTGGAGGAGAGATATTGGGGGGAAAAGAAACAATTGTAATAATCTGAATAGAGGTGTATTAATTTTTTTTTAAAGAGTTTCTGGTGCCCTTGGGAGGGAAAGAAAAAGATTTTTTTTTTAAGATAAAGAATTGCCCTAGCCAGATTGGGTCAGTGGATAGAGCATCGGCCTGCAGACTCAAGGGTTCTGGGTTTGATTCTGGTCAAGGGCATGTATCTTGGTTTTGGGCACATATCCAGTGGGGGGGTATGCAGGAGATAGCTGAATCGATGTTTCTCTCTTATCGATGTTTCTAACTGTCTCTCTCCCTTCCTCTCTGTAAAAAATTAATAAAATATGTATTTTTTAAAAAGATAAAGAATTATTGGCAATTGCTGAGCAATTCCTTTAATCCTTTCTAGTTGGTTTAGCCCACTACAAGTAGTTTGAGTCTCCAGCAAAATGAAACATGAAGTCGATTTCACTTTCAACTGAACACCTACATCCAGCCTTAAAGGCTGGGCAGCTGTGAGCAAAACATTTCGTATCATCTGAGTCATCCTGATCACAGTGATGCT
This sequence comes from Lasiurus borealis, assembly GCA_004026805.1. Classification (NCBI taxonomy): domain Eukaryota; kingdom Metazoa; phylum Chordata; class Mammalia; order Chiroptera; family Vespertilionidae; genus Lasiurus; species Lasiurus borealis. The sequence continues at coordinate 22,201 of PVJN01008233.1, forward strand.
TGTCCCACTCTGCCTCAAACTCTAGCTCCTGCTCATATGTAGGAGGTAAGTCTTCATTTGGTGGGCTTTTGACTGAAGTTGCAGGAACAGCAGGTGGACATGGAGGAGGTGCAGAGGGGGGGGAGGTGGTATTTTTAGAGATTCACATCCCTCCACTGTAAGCTGTAAAGCCAATGCCACACCTTGCTTAGACATTCTTAAACTTGTGCACTGGATCAAGGCAATCACTAATTAAAGACCACAGTGTGAATTTAGGAATAGGAATCTTCTCTGGACCTTCTGCTATGTGTCAGTCATGCAAATGCTTTCCAACCTTTCCCACATTTGAAAGTTGACAGTTCCCTCTTGGGGAAACCAAGGTCAAGTTTCATGAACAAAACTTAAAAAATCAAGAATCTGACTTTGCTTAACAGAGCATCTTCGAGCTTTGAGCATAGTTTTAAGCATTTGAGAGTAGAGACCTCGCTCCTGAGACCCTGAATTACCCATGTTTTACTTCCAGCTAATACAACAGTCCACTCCTTACCTTACTTCTTTGATTTGTTGCATGGCACACTTCTTGGAATGACTCTCTCACCTGACTTTTGAGAGTTCCCTTGTACTCAGGTCCTTCCATCTGGGCCCCAAATATAAATACAGTGATACCTCCAGATACAAGTTTAATTCGTTCCATAACCTTGAGGCGTGGGAAACTATGAGACGCTCAAGTCGAGGTAAACCGGTGGGTCCTGTGCAGCCGGCCGATCCATGTGATTACTCCTATCTCAAATGTTGCTCGTATTTCAAAGCAAAAATCGCTCGCTTGACAGCTCGTATCTCAAAAGTCTCATATGTTAGGGAACTCGTATCTTTTTTTTTTTTTTTTACAGAGAGGAAGGGAGAGAGATAGACAGTCAGAAACATCGATGAGAGACATCCCACAATGGAGATGTGCCCGCAAGCAAGGTACATGCCCCCGACCGGAATCGATCCTGGGACCTTTCAGTCCGCAAGCCGACGCTCTGTCCACTGAGCCAAACTGGTCTCGGCAGGGCACTCGTATCTTGAGGTACCACTGTATTTCTCTTTTCTGGGTCTAGCGTGGCTAGAGAGCAGTCTGATTCCTGATTAGGTGTGGCTGGGGATTAAGAAAATGAAAGAAACAGACACAGAGATAGAAGGAAAAAGCTGGGGCCAGGTGGAACAGCTATACTCTGATGGAGAGACAGAGACTCAGAGCGATACAGCACATTTATTTTGTATAGTCTGTTTAAAACAAGGGTAGATTAAGATGTATACAAAAGTTCTTGTTTGGCAACACTTGTTGCACATCCCACAGCCCATTAGCTATTTAGGAAGGAATTAGGGAGGCTACAAGGTCAGGTTTAGTTATACTAGGAGAGCTCTGCCCTCCAGGCTGGGACTTGTTTGCCACAGGTCAATCCAAAACTTAATCCTATAGCCACTCCCTACACAGGGGTAACTCAATGTGAAAGTACCATTTTATTTTAATTATGTTGTTAACTGTTCAAAGAAAGGACATGTTAATCTGGGTCCTATGCCCCTGAGCAAAAACCACCCATTATCATGGAAGCATTAATCTTCTTACCCAACCCAGCCTGCATAATTTACTATTACTTTCTTATGGAATTTCAAGTATATTGTATTGGTCTAATTTAGTTCAAAAATACTTCTTTTTAGGGAGAGAGTAGATCTTTGTGTCGCCTCAGGGCCCTTGAGATGTCACGAAGCTGTTTCTCGGTTATATTCTTGAAATATTACATTTGGACAAGCTGTCAAATATACCCAATTTAAATATTACTAAACTTAAACCAGTTGTAACATTAAAGATTTGGTCTTGACCACAGAATTCTTTTTAATCTGGCTGGACAATGAGATTTTCTCTATATATATTGAAAGGGTTAAAGAGAATAAAATGGGGTAGAGAAATATTTACTGTGCTTAGCAGATATCTTGCAAAAAGCCTGCAGCCTTGAGCACAGAATAACTCAAATAACCAGAAGACCCCTGGCATGGGAGGAACCAAGGACAGACCAGACCTTTACGTAAGCAGAGCAGCTTGCAGCCAGCAAAAATCAATAAAAATCTATCTCTCCTTGCTTTCTACACCAATACTCTTCCCCTCAATCTCAGCTCACCTGCACCCAAGTGGTCAGAATAAAATTTTAATGATTTCACAATATACTTTTGTGGAGATGTTGTGGGACAACTCGCAAGAGATGACCATCAGAAATAGAGATAAAAATTTATGAGCCTTTATTAAGCTGGCCAGCAACTACAGTTGCAGCACTTCACCTCTGCAAAGGCTGAACTGCAGTGCAGACCACAGGTGTTACAGCAAATTTATACTCAGAAACCACAAGAGGGAGTTAGGACTCTTACAATTGTTAGGGTCGAAACACTCGCCT
>PVJN01008233.1:24708-66247 GCA_004026805.1 Lasiurus borealis
CCAAGTCCATACAAAGCTGAGCTTATATACTATGTGACAAGCAACAGGGTTATACAGAGTTTTATTTCCTCATTCCTGCACACATCTCACAATCTACAGACTCCGCTTATTTCTGGTTACCATGGGGTTTCGATAATGGATGGGACTGATGGTTATCTCTGGGTTAGTTTCTGGAGACATCAGGACCATGTTTCTAGTCACAATTTTGCTACAGGCTGTCTTGTTACACAAGATTATCAGCCTGCACCTGGATCACAGCATCCTATGAGTTTATGCTCTGTTCTCAACCCTGAGACTGTAATTACAGGATGTAACTGGGGGATATGATTTTAAGCTGAGCTGTGTTAACTCCGACCCAATCCTGATTTTTGCAACCTTACACAATGACAATCCAAAGGTTAACAAAAGTTCTTTCAGCCATTTCCAAGAAACTCAGGGCACAGGTGCAATGCCTGGACACGCTTGGCAGGAGAGTGAACCGTCATCTCCCTCTAAACTCCAACTGACCCATTGTTTAGTGACCGACTCCACCTCCCTCTGACTTAAGGCACCCTGCCTCCTGGAGCAACGAAGGAGCTGGACAATGTTTGCAGCCCAGAACATTATGTTTGCAGCCCAGAACAGAGAAAACACTGGGAGGACAGTCTACTGCCCGCCCATTCTGCCATTTGGAAACCTCAGGATTCTTTTTTTTTTTCTTCCTCCTGCTTTGCCCCAGGTGGGGAAGATAAGGGTTTGTTAGGCTTGCAATTAGCTGGCCTTTTGTTTTAAACTTCTCTGGGTTGCAACCTTTACAAATTTTAAACTTCTAAATTAATCTTAGAAATTTAAAATTTTAGTCCAGCACAGAAAATCATGAATCATGAGCAAATTAAGGTCCGTACATAACAGACATAAAAACAATGCTCACTAGCTAAAAGTATCTGGTGGGCTAATACCCTGAAAGAAAGAGCAAGATGATTCCCAAGAATAAGGATTCTTGGCAGCTGTTGGGGCATCCTGCAATCTCTATCATGGTTTATCCTCAGCACACACAATTATGCTTCCCCTAAAGGGGGGCTTGTCTCACCTTTAACAAATTAAATAACAAAGAGACATAAAACATCAACAAACCACTCTCAGGTTTCCCATCCTTGGCCATAAGCTAGGGGCCCTTGATTTTGTGGAGAGATACCTGCATTGCAGGCAGCAATCTGGGCCCTTCTTAAAATTCCCCAGCATACACTCTCAGGCAGCAGGTTTAGAGGAACTATTTTCCATGTTTGCAGCCAGACTGTGCAATCCCCTCCCAGTTAACAGAGACATAGGATAACACAAGGTAGCTTTCGCTTCATGCAGCTCTCACATATTCACATATCAGGAATTCCAAGTTTTGACTCCCACCCATGGAAAGTCTCTGAATTGAGGCAAATAATTTGCCTAAGTAGTGATCAGCTACTTCTTCTGCCCCTAAAGGCAGGTCTGAACTCGCACTGGTCCTTAGAGGGGAAAAACTCACTGGTTTTAGAAAAGGGTTTTCCTATCCTCCTTGGAGTCCAATGGAGTGCTAGCAGGGGCCATGGTTGCCTGGGCTTGATGAGGTGTGGAACCCAGTAAATCACTGGAGTGTGTATTCTTGTCATCATGGGCTCAGTTGAGTGGGCCCACACGCCTGCTCTCATGCAGCAGTAACTCAAGGGACAAGTTCTCGGTCAGAGAACCATATTTATGTTATGGGATTTAACAGGAGATCCAAAAATATGCAGGAGTATTTCTGGAGGCACAGGAAAAAACAATTTATTTTCAGGTGTTTCACATTTAGTACAGGACTCAGGGAAGGCTGTTTCTTTCCAAATCCTGAGCAACCCAATATGGGGGGACCTTTCCCTTTATACCCTTTGGTTTCTTTGGATCTTTCGTGGGCTGTCTGGCCTGGCACCAGCACCGATAACCCTGTCTGGGGTTGTGTATGGTTCATGGTTTATGGCCTCTCTAAAATGGGAGTAATACTTAGGTAAACAGGTCTTGCAGGACCAGATAATTAAAGAAGTAGCAGTGACTAAATTATAGGCTAACAAGAATGCACATTAGGTTACTGGCACGTGTTCAGATTGCTAGGCCCCTGCCCCAAATAAAAAAAAAAAATGTCTCATTTCCCCCATCACTCCCAGCACACAGGACTCCAAAGGGCAGGAAGCAGGTGTTCAGGCCCCTCTTCAACCCCACTCTGCTCTGTCTCACAGTCCTGTCAACCAGAGCCAGAGTCAGAATCGGGGCACTAGGACTGCGGCCCAGAAGGCAGGCACTGGGAGTTGTCCTGACTGCCCTAGGCATGCGGCCTCCTACTGACCTGCCCATCACTGCTGGAGCCTGAGGCCTCCCCCAGGGTCAGGGGTGGGGAGAGCCTGGGCTGGGAGCTGGTGAGTTTGGGTCTGGATGGCCTGCGCTCAGCAAGTGACAGTGGGCAGCTTCAGAGTAGTCTGTGGGGCTGCATGGCAGGACTGTACTGTGCAGAGTGCCCGGCTGCTCATCTCAGGCCTGGGCACCAAGCCAGCCAGGCTTGTTCGGGAAAGGTGGTTCCTTTCAGCATGTGTTCCTACATCCAACAGCAAGGAGGCCTCCTTTCTGGGCCCATGCAGCGCCCTCGGATGACCCTGCCCAAGCACTGGGAGCAGGAGAGGGAGTGTAAGAGGAAAAGCAGAGACAATGTGGGGACAGGGAGAGCTAGGGCACAGGCCTCCTGATCCTGGATTCTGGCTGAGCCAGTGACCCCTCAGATGAGGCTGGGGAGGGGGGAGACAGGAGGTGCCTGGAGACCGATGCCACCCATCCCAGTCCCCTCCATCCCCCTGGCCTACTAAAGTCATCCCCATTCGAAGATAAAGGAAGGGGAAGAGCATCCTCAGCCAAACAGCAGAGGCACCCCCAAAAGTGAGTGCATCTAAATGCAGTTAGCAGCTCACCTTGGGTTGTCAAATGTAAGCCAAGGAGAACTTTGTTGTAAAAAAAATAACGACTGCCCAGCCTGCATGGCTCAGTGACCTAGCTGATCCCATGACTAGGAGGTCATGGTTCAATTCCCAGTCAGGGCTTATGCCCAGGTTGTGGGCTCAGAGGTGTAGGAGGCAGCTGATCAAAGATGTTTCTCACTTTCTGTCTCTTCTCTTTCTAAAAACCAATGAAAACATACTTTAAAAAAAGAAATGACTTCTGTGCACCCACATCCCCGAGGGGAAAATGCAAATGCTTGCATAGGAGAAACGAAGGGCGGGGAGTGAGGTGCCAGCCAGAGGAGCCCCTCTGCGCAGGGCGCTATGGCGGAGAACCAATGCCCAGGGGGTCCCTCGCAGAGGGCGGAGCTGCAGAGCTGGCTGATGGCGGCAGAAGGTGGAGCAGAGAGGAAATCAGCCGAACAATGGGAATTCCTCACGGTGGAGCCTGGACAGCTGAGCTGTTCCATCCGGGCCTCACCGCGGGCTCCGCCCACCTGCTCCCTCACCCTCCAGGGACCCCAGATGTTCGCCTCCCTGGGGTGCTGGGGGCTTTAGGAAGGTGGAGGCCGCCCTCCCATCAGAGCAGCAGCTCAGGGACTGGCAACGAAGCCAAGCCCAGGCCTGGTATCTGCAACACAGCACCAGGGGCCTGGGAAGCGGGGCCTGGAGTGGAGCGCAGACAGAAGAGGGCCCAGCCTCGGCTCTGGGCCCTGGGGAACCTGACTGCAAACCTCCAGTGCTGCTCCCGTGGCAGGTGAGTGCCTCTCGTCCTCCTTCCTGGGACAGCGCTGAGGCTCTGCAGCTCCGCAGCTTCCTACAGCCCCGAAGCCTTGCCCTCGGTGCGCTCCTGGGAGCCTGGGGCTGGGGAGCGTGTCCTCCACCGGATGCAGTTTCCCAACTGAACGGAGTCCCGGGGCTGCCATCCCTCTCTCCAGCTTTGAGCTGAGTTAACAAGCCTTGCACCCCGGCCCTCATCTCCACCGCCCTATCCCTGTGAGGCACCCCGTGTTGTGTTCAAGGCGAAGCCTGCGCCTGCCTGGCAGAGTCGCTGTGGGAGTTAAGGCTCGAGTGGAAGGCACTTGCAGTGGAGATTAGGGCGGTGCCTGGCCTGCCACCTCCCAGGTGCGGGCTGGGGACCAAGATGCCCAGGAGAAGGCTGGTTCTCAGCCTGGGAGCAGGAGGAGCCATTCTCTGTCTCTGCCCTCAGGTGGCCGTGCCCAGCAAGTACCAGACTTGACAGCCACGGGCTGTGACTGAGTTACTGGTTGATGTCCTGGTGCATCAGAGAAAGGCCACGAGGACTCCCAGGAAATTGACTCCTAATGTTCTAACTCCTGAAGTTGGGAAACCGGAATCACAGGGATGCTGTGCTCACCTGTGTGAGTGGGGACTTGTGGTTCCTTCATGTTGAAAATGAGTGCACTGTGTGTGCTTGGAATTTTGATAATTTAAAAAAAACCAATGCTCTAATTTCCTTGCTCCCAGCCTTTTCAAAATCCAAAGGAAATTTGATGAGACGGCTTCTGAAAGCTATCTTTACAACAGCAAATCGGAGCCTGGTGCCCAGACCCGGCCCCATGCCCACTGGGAACGGGCCTGCACAGAGAGACCCATGGGGCTCGGGGCCCAGAAAAACAAACGTGCTTCCTCCCCTGTTCTCCCGGATGTCACACACACAGGGGACCAATTCGGAACCACTGACCAATTTAGCCAAATCGCCAACCCTAACTCCACTTACATGTGGTTCCCATCCGAGTGAAAGTCCCCATGGAGCCACGTGTTGGGGGACGAGGCAGCACAGGTTCCCAGGGGCCCTGGCATCACCATATGGGCCAGCCGCTGCCCTTGAGGAGCTGGGAGGAGATTGACTGTCTGGGCCAGAGCTCACAGGAGCAGAGGACCAGCCACACAGGAACTGTAGGGTTTAGAAGACACACTTAAACATTTCAAAAGAAGTGAGATTAACATTAAGGTTTGTTTCACGTAATATGAAGTGATTTATTTCAAATGTAACGTGCATAACAAGTTATTTTACTTTGATTATGGATAAGCTCACAACCAGGAGGACTTCTGTGAAGAGCTGCTCTGTGAGAGCAATGGGATGCTTATGTTCCTCTCTGCCTGCTGCCAGGAACCCGAGTCAAGTCTGCACTCAGTTAAAAGGCATGGCCTCATTTCACCTAAGTGTTTCCTTTCATTCTTATTTGAATACTTTAGGGATTTTGTGGGGTTTCTGTCTCCTGAGATTTTAAGAAACTGAAGTCTTCTAGAAATGGGTAGGGTATGTATGTGTAAGATTAGGCCACTGTTTGGGGCCCAGGCAGTAGGCACACTGTGATGTGTTTGGAAGAATCAGACAGGAATAAGGATGTAGCATCTTCAGCAGGGTTGTTAGAACCAGGGCATCAGAAGGCCCTGTGCCTCCTTGTGCTTCCTGGTTACCTGGCCTGTGTGACAGCTGCTGACAAAGTGAGCCTGGCGTGGTCTCCCTGTCCCTGGAAGTGGCTGTGAGGACTCCCTGCTGCTGTCCTGGGCCACTGAGGCCACAGCAGGAGACTGCAGCCATAAGGAGTCTCTCAAGTGTGTCCCAGCATTAGCAACATCAGCCTCAACAGGGTTGTACAAACAGACAAGGAAAAGGTAAAAAACAAAACACATCCACATTGGAAAGGAAAAGTAAATTTGTATTTGCAGTCAAACTTCGGTTCTCAAATTTATCCCAGCTTGAACCATTTGGTTTTCTAGTTGTTCATGGAAAAATGTCTTAATTGTCAAAGAAAATTTCGATTTTCGACTTGATAACCCTTCATGCTGATCCCTGTATGAGTCCCACGTCTCTCAGGGAACAAAGAAGAGAATGCGCGAGTGTAGTTAGTTCATGGTTAACATCTCAGGAAATTGTGCTGCGAATACTTTTGGGTTGTTTTGTTTTTGCATTTGTTGCTGCTTATTATTATTAAACACATACAGAAAGTCACCATGGATCCTAAGAAAGTTAATGATAACAGCAAAGTAAAAAGGTGTGAGAATAATGATAGAGCTTTAAAAAGAAATAATTGCAAATAATGATAGAAGTGTTTGCATGTCTGATCTGACTAGGGAGTATGGATGGTGAAATCGGGGATTAGCACAACTTTAAAGTATAAAGACCTGGCAAGACTTCCAATGTCAGTGAAAGTGCTCATGAAACAATGACCACAGGCAACTGAAGAGGTGGAAAACCTGAAGATTTGGATAAATTGTTGATTTGATAAAGCAGTTGGCAGGTGTTAGCATTTTGGAGGCAATGACAAGTGAAAAAGCAAAGATACTCATACTGACCTCCTGAAAGACACCTTTGAACCAGTGCTGGATGTGATTCTTTAAGGCTGTGGGTGGGTGGAGAGATTTCAGAGAAGTGGTACTCCATGGGGAGGCTGCCAGCTCCAACTCAGTAGCTGCTGATGGTTTTGTAACAGAATGTCAATATGTGGTTCCCAACAGTGTTCAATTGTGATGAGACAGGAATAAGGATGTAACATCTCCATCTTTCTATCCCTCCTCCTTTCCATACCTCCACTTCTCTTCCCTCCATCCCTCCACTCCCCCTTTTCTCCCTCCCTTCCTTCCTTTACCCCTCCATCCCTCCATCCATTTTCCCCTCCATCTGTCCATCCCTATTTTCCTCCAATCCCTCAACCCTTTCATCTCTTCATCCCTCCATCCATCAATAGAATCAACAATGCAATAGATGAAGCAGAGGATCAAAACAGAGATTTGGAAGATAATGAAAGAGAAAACACCCTATCTGAATAGAAGAAAAAAAAATCCAAAATAATGAGTGTAAGGAGCCTCTGGGACAACTTCAAGTGCACCAACATCCCCATCACGGGATGCCAAGAGGAAAAGAAAGCTAGATATCGAAAACCTATTGGAAAAAATGACAGGAAAATTCCCTAACTTGGCAAAAGAAATAGACATACAAGTCCAGAGAGCACAGATCCAAACAAGGTGAAGACAAAGAGGCTCACACCAAGACACATCATAGTTAAAATGTCAGAAGTTAAAAAGCAAAGTAAGTATTTTAGAAGCAGTTGATTACCTACAAGAGAGTGTCCATAAGACTATCAACTGATTTCTCAACAGAAACTCTTCAGGCCAGAAGGGTTTGGCAAGAAATATTCAGTGATGAAAAGCAAGGACCTACAACCAAGATTATTCTACCCAGCAAAACTGTCATTTAGAATTGAAGGGCAGATAAAGAGCTTCACAGACAAGAAAAAGCTAAAGGAGTTCATCACCATCAAAAAAGCATTGTATGAAATGCTAAAGTCTTCTTTAAAGAGATAGAGAAAAGATAAAAAGTGTGAACAATGAAATGGCAATAAATACATATCTATCAACAATTGAATCTAAAAAAAATAAACAAGTAAGCAGAATAGAAACAGACTCATAGATACAGAGAATGTTTTCATGGTTGCCAGAGGGGTGTGCAGTGGGTGGGGTGGATGAAAAAGGTGAAGGGATTAAGAATTTACAAATTGGTAGTTACAAAATAGCTTAGGGAATATAGTTAATAACATTCTAATAACTATGTATGATGTCAGATGGGTGTGAGATGCATTGGAATGATCACTTAGTAAGTTATGTAATATCTGATCCCTGGGTATATACATGAGACTAATATAATAATGTATGTCACCTGTAATTGAAAATAAAAAAACAAGCCTTGCTGGTGTGGCTCAGTGGTTGATCATCGACCTATGAGCCAGGAGACCATAGTTTGACTTCCGGTCAGGGCACATGCCCAGGTTGTGGGTTGGATCCCCATCATTAATGTCTCTATTTCTCTCTCTTCCTCCTTGAAATCAATAAAAAGATAAAAGATTACATGATAATGACCATTTTTTATCTGGCTGTATTATTTTACTCTAACACAAACGCATATTTACCAAGAATGGTTTCAGAGGCACCTGTGATCACAAACATCTCTTACTGTGTGCTTCATCCTCACAGGTCCTCGTTTGAGAACATCTATCCTGCTGGGAGCCTAATGGCTCCTGTGGCAGCAGCTCTGGCTTATCATTCCTATGAGATTAAACCTGGGGCTGGGCACAACAATGTGTCCTTCGAAGAACAATGGGAAAGCAGTTACTGGTCACTCTATCAGGTTAATATCTGAGCTGTACTTCACAAAAAACTTAAATCACCTGAAATAGAACCAAACATGCATTATTTATACTCAGATGGGTGTGTGAACACATTAAATGTGGATTAAGTAACAGGTCCCTTAGGAATTTGGAGAATGGCAATGCCACTAGAGAAATGCCTGTGGGGGGCTGTCTCTGGCTTGTCAGGGATGGATGTGCTTTGAGAGTTGTCTAGGGGAAATTCATGAATGAGTATGAGGTTGTTCTAGATGACTTACATTTCTCCTCAGAGACCACATCGCAAAAAATGGCAGGGAATTAAATATGAACTGGACCACATTATCTTTTATACGAGAATGGAATGGAGGGAAAGAAAGGTGACACAAACTGAATATTAAAGCTGGACTTCAGAAAGTGAGGTCCTATGTGAGTCTTAACTGGGAAGGTAGCTTAAGATAGTTGAGAAGCCTCAAAAATTAAATCCTGACCCAAGGAAAAAAAGGCAAAGGAAGAATATCCAGTAAGGAGTTCTTGAATAAATTAGATTGTAATAAAAGAGCAGGTTTCCAAAGGAAAATGAAGGTATGTGAACAAGAATTAATATAACACAGAAGCAAAGATGTGAACAATGCAGAGAAGTAAAGTCCAGAATGAAATAAGGTGCAAGTGTTATGTTCACACAAGGTGATGAACGGGAACGAGAGGACATCCCCCAACTGGACAGCAGGAAGCTAAAGACTGCCTGGGGCTCCGGGAGGCAGGGACCATGTGCTCTTCACTTCCATCTCCAGCAGCTGGCCAAGTGACTGACATACACAGATATCCCAATAAAGTTACTTAAGCCCAATGAACAGAGAAAGTCAGAATTCACTCCTACTTTTTTTCTGGTGGGGAAAATTTTTTTCAGAATGGAAAATGTGGAATGAACAACAATGAGAAATAACTGAACTTGTTGACAGACTGAAAAAAAAATAATTTTGAGTTAGTCTAAGAAAATACTTCCTAATGATTCAGATGGCCTTAAAATTGGTAGTTTTAAGTTTATTTGGTCCATGTTAGCCTTTGTCTTGAGAGGGCCAGTATAAAATTTACTAATAAAATTTCTTTCATTATTTTTCCAGCATTTATGTAACCATTTTGGATTAATAACATGATGTACCAGTGCATCAACTTATATCCTAATGTATCGGGATTATCACATGTAGTTAAATTGGAAAATAAAATTATAAATTCCCTATTCCTTTTGTTCCTAAACACTGTAAAATTCCACTAAACACTCTGCTTGCCTTGAACTATTCTATACACTAAGCATGTCAAACTCGTGGCCCACAAAGAATATTTTTGCAGCCCAGCCAATAAAATGGTACGTAAGAAACGTTTTAATAAAAAATTTGTAACGTAATTTTTACAATATCCTGTTATACATATTAACAACAAACTACAACATTCACTAATGACTGATGACTATAATCGTGTTGCATTCATTTCCCTTACGTGCCTTATGCACAAGCACATAATTTCTCTCCACTAATACTAGCAGCAAATATTTTAGCAGCCAACTGCCATGTCATTGGTCTTGTACTGACTTGTTGGGTGTGCGCAACAGGAAATATTTTGCTTTCAAAAAACAAGAAAAGTAGGTTTATTTCCAATACACTTATTAATTTGTGCAGTTATTCAGTGTCTGGTAAGTTAATGTTCAAGAAAAAATATTAACTTTTATTAAAATGTTCCATTATTTTCTGTTAACGATGACTCATTTATTTCAGTCCCTTGTATTCAGCATGTCTCAATCAAAATAAACCTATGTTTCTATGAAAATTGAAGCTTTTGTTTTTTGTGGCTCACATAAACTTAAACCTTTTTTATTTGGCCTGTGTTAGCCTTTGAGTTTGACACACTTGTTGTACATATTCAAAACAATTAAAAAATTTTCCACTTTTATGCAGAAATTCTAATTTATAGAACCTGTGAAAACACAACAATTATTGAACTCCTACTCAATGAAGGTTGGCGTATGGTGTGTGTATAGAAGGAAGTGTGTTAAGTGACAGAGTTTGAAAACAAACAAAATAGCAACCAAATGAACAGTATTTAATAACTCTGTGGGAAAATGATATCCAAGAAAAAGTAACACTATGAAAGTCAATGTTGAGAGCAAGAAAAGTTTTATAATTATGCATTTTATTTTTATTTTCTATGCCAACATTTTTCAGACTTTACATTTAGTTTTATAATTCATTTTACAAGCAAATTCTAATATACAATATTTACTTGGAACTGGTTTTTTAAAAATCAATGGAAAAAACAATACTGCAGATATTAAAGACTGGTGTGTGTTTTTAATAACTTAGAGACTTTAAATTCCTTTCATATGTCTATCAACTCCTAAGTCAGTGTTTTTGTTATGGCAATGCTTTTACCAAGGACAAAATAGATAGCTTTTTCTCAAATTAAAACATCTGATGTATATTTAATTAATAGCATAGGTATAGATTGTCACCCACCATCATAATCATTTATTCAAATGTATTCTTGCAAATTCCTGCAGCAAAACCACTGAAGGGAAGTGTGGAAAGAAATTAGATCATTTAATTCAAACATCAAAATTAAGAAAAAAAGCAAAGCCATCATCCCCAAGGGAAACATCAGGTTTGTATTACAGTTTACAATTAATTTTAATGTGTGCATAGGCATGTAAACATAACTACCCAACTAACCCATAAACACAGAAACTACTATGTAAGTCTGAGTGAACAGAAATGTGCTGCAGGCTTGCTGATCTTTAGTGCAAGTCTATTCGGTGATTTCAAATTCTATCCTCTGTGCCCTGGAGACCAGAAGTGACAACTGCTCCAACAGGAGGTGCTCTGTGTCTAACACCATCTGTGCTACAGGAAGACTTAGAAGTGACAGCCACAGGAAGGTCATATTTTCTTTGATGCATTGAGTAAAATACTTAAGGGGTCAATGAAACACTCAAAGAAGTTAGTGCTTTAGTGGGAAAAGTGGCACGTGGAGGGTGTAATTCTGTGAATAGCTATATTTCTAAAGCAACCGTTAGAGATAAATTTATTTCAACAAAAAAGTCACACCTAATAGGAGGCATTTCAATATTTCAGGCACAGCTCCAAGCAGTAAAGCTCAGTTAAAGTGCAAATTTGATATTTTCTTTCATATTCAGGTTTTTACTTGTTAAAATATTTAGTAGGTTCCCTAATATATAATATCTATATAAATATAAAACAGTAATCTATACGCCTGAAGATATTGCACAAATTAAATCGAGACTACAAGAGAAAAATGTTAGAGGGCCTCAGTCTTTAGAAACGCTCTAAATGACTTTCACATCTAAATGATGTGGTCCTTTAATGCACCAACACTTTGCACCTGGACGGATAAACTCTTCACACCAGGCTTTCTTTAAAGAATTGTATGTGCATCCCATTAAGAGCCCAATGTATGCACTTCCACATACTCTAGTAATTTTTCTCTCTCACAGATGTGAGACTTATCCAATCCCCATAAAACTTCTTCCTTAGGACTTGGAATTCATGTACTACAACCATCTTCATGAAATCACAGGGACTAAGATAAAAGTGACCTGAACTCCTACTCAATGAAGCCTGAGTACAGTGTGTGTGTAGAAGGAAGTGCATTAACTGACATACAGAGTTGATATAGAGAAGCATTAAAAAGAGATTAAGCCAAATCAGGCAAGCTATACCTCACCTCATTTCCAATTTAGCTTTTACTAAGGAGCAGCCTAACACAATATTCTTGCATTTTAAAGAAAACTGCAGGCAAATACTTTGTTGGTTTTGTACAAGCATCCTCAATGTTTTCTTCTTAAATGTATTATGCTTCATAAGTATATTGATGAGCCTTCTGCCAAAATTAAGGCTCAAGAGAGGTACAGAGTTTGAAATGATGGGTTCATTCATATTTCTGCATATTAATCAGGGAGAAAAAAGAAGTAGGAAAATACCAGAATAAAAGAACTGCAGAAGTCAATATTTTTATGTAATAGACAAAGACATTTTCCTCAGACTAGAGGGTTAAAAATAATATAAAAAATTAAAACTTTTCCCTTAAAGATAAAGGCCTACTAATGACTGTTACACAAGCATCTATATGTGCTCTGTGCTGCAGGTTGGCTTCAGTGCCCAGGGTCAATGCATGAGTGAGTGATGAGTACCCTGCCTATCCTCAGCATCCGCTCAGCTCTGCAGACTCAGGCCCACAACTTGTGGCATGGAGCCTCACCTCTCTGTGGTGTCCTCTTCTCCTGCTGCTTTCCAGTGTCCTGGCATCACTGTCTTTTCCAAAGAACCCTTCCTTTCATATGTCTATCAACTCCTACATTAGCCAAAGGCCTCCAGACTCATCAGGATGTTTTATGTAGGGAATACAGCGTGCCCCCCAAAGTGTACATACATTTTGAATTATTATAAAGTCAGTGTTTATTTAACATACAGTTCACTTTCAAAATTTAAAAGTATCTTCAGGAATGAATATTTTTTTTTTTGTCAATGCCTATTTTCAAACTGATGACTAGTTTGGTTCAGGCATTGCTGATAACAGGAAGCAAACATCAAGAATAATTTTGTTTGATGTTTGTGCACCCTCAATTTGTCCACTGTTGTTGGTTTTGTACTGCAAACTTTATTTTCTATAAATTCTCATTAAAAAAAAAAGTCTGGCATTTTAGGATAAATTTTATTTGTTCAAAGCTTAATCTACCTTCATCCAAAACTATATTTCAAATCAGTTAAACCTGAAAGTAGTGAAAACTCCCTGAATCACCAGCTGTTAAAGGGTGTATACATTTTTGGTGATCCCCTCTATAGTGTAATAACACCCCATTTATAACACATGAGGTCAGTTTTCTTTCTCCTTCCAAATGAAGAAGCTGCAGCCTTCGCTGCTCGTCTCTATGAACATAAAGAGCTTTGTTGCAGTGTCTTGATAACAAGGCCTTCCGGACAATGTGAAAGGTTTCTGAACTTTTGGGTTTCTCCTACAGAAGTGCTGCTGAATGAGTATGGCATTGCCTGCTACCAAATCCAAGAATGGTTTATACCCAGCGAAGGGCAAATTCACTGGAATAGTACAGGAAGACTACCTCAAAATGGTAGTAATCAATCAACTTTTTTGAAATGTACACTAAAGTACCTGCTGTTATTTCTCTAAAAAGGGGCAGACAATTTCACCCATGTACATTTTAAAAAAGAATCTCTAGAAATTTGAGTGCCTAAATTTTTGGCCAGAACCCGTTTTGATACATTTTTGGTCAGCTGACCACAACAAAAATCTACATAGTGAAAGCCCATCTCTCTGAAAGACAGTAACTCTAACCAAAGCCACAACAGGATGACCACCTAAGGACAACATGATCTGGGAGAGCAGGGCACCCTGACAGAGCTTCCAAAGAGTGTCCACAGCCTGATGAATTAGCACTCCCGGTCCCCTGGCACTCCCAGCTATCTTCCTGGGATGTTAGTTAAGCGTATTACCACTGAAATACCTTTTAATATCTTTAATAAGACACAATTTCCACTCTAATTCTATTTCTCTTCCTATACCTACTTTTTAAGAAACTGCCATTCAAATACACACCAACATAAAAGGGGACCTGACAACTCAGCAGAAGTGCTGTGTTCTCCAGCTTTCTCAAGATGGTCTACTTCCATTTATCATTATTGCCAACATAGTTTAGCTTTTTTTTGCTACAGAAAATAGTCTAAATCCCTATGTATGGGGTATTTATATCCTATCCAAATTTTGTGCAAACATTTCAAGTCCATTATTCCGGTCTTCAAATATTAGCAAAAAGTTAATAAATATACACCTTAAAATAAAGACTTAATTTAAAATATATGCTGTGGGATTTTAGAACAGCTACCATAAATCCATAAGCCTCTAGGGTCCAAAACTGAATTACCAGCAAAACTCTAGCACCAACATGTTACAAATGAATACACCTTTAGGATATAGATTTCAAGATGTGTCTTAAGCTTTCTAAAATTTATCCAGTACCAAAAGCAAACACAATGGTGTGCATGTATGAACAAAATGTTAAAGTAATATATAATTGGTTTATTCATCCTATGAAACATTTTAGCCTGGATACTTGGTAAGTTAATATTGAGAGCAGCTTGTTGATCCTAGCAAGGAAAGATAGAACTCATAGCTTTCCACTGAACGCCAGGTCTCCTTTGTCCATCACAGAGCTTTCTCAAATATATGAATCACTAGCCAAAACCCTGCTTACAGACTACCTTCCACCTCCCAATACCACCAACTGAATCTTTACTTAAAAAAAGAACCATGTTCATAAGAGGGCTAGTGAAAAAGAGGGAGGCTCTGACCACAATACAGACCGTAAGAAGATGAGGGCACCAAGTGCATGTCTCACCAGCTCTGTGAAGGGCTGTGCCTTCCCTTGCAGCCAACAGTGATGACAGGGTGAGAGCCCCTGAGGGCCTCTGATGGGAAAGCAAATGCTCATGTTCCCCTAAGACAAATACACTTCCCTGCTATGTGCTTTGACCAGGATATAAAATGGAAGAGCCCAAACAAGTACAAGCTTCCACATTTTAATATTTTAAGATTCGCAAGCTTTTAATGGAACCTCCACCATGGCAGCAAACTGCATGTAAAGTTATTACAGAACAGATTTTTTTTTTAAAAGACATATTGGCAGATGATGGCTATGTACTTAGTGTATCTTTGGTTTAGGAAGACGAGAATATCGATTAGATGACAAACAATCCCCAGAATTCAAATTGCCATTTGGATTCTGCATGATTTCTTTCCTTTTTACCAATGGCCTTGGGATGCTTGTCTTGGCCTGGAAGTTTTGAGGCTCTGGGTGGGGGTTGCTTATTTGTTTTTGTTTGAAAGAGCCAGAAGGAGGGCGTAGCTTAGATGCTCGTGGAGTTAGATTATTTGCAAGATTTATTTGACTAGATGTTAGCTGAATTTTTGCTGAATTACATGGTGCAATTACTGGTGAGTTCTTACAAGTGGGAGTCCTACTTGGCAATGATTCAGAAACTGAAGGAGGTACCAAAGAATTCAAGATGGATGGCTTCAGAAGCTGCAAGGATTTGGGCTGAGATGTGTAGTCCTCCGGTAAAGACTGGTTTCTTCCCAGTCTCTTGGCCTGGTCTCCTGCACTCGACTGGGTGAGTGTTTGAGAAGAAGTGGGTACCACCTGCATGTCTTTAATGGGATTATTTGCCAAATGATAAGGCTCTGGAGCATCCATGGTCATGTCCCAGCCTGCTTCCAAAGGTGCACTCTTAGCCACCTTCTTAGTGAGCTGTGGGCTTGAGGAGAAAGGTCGGCCTTCCAGGCCACCGCTGCACTCTTGCTGCAAGTCCTGTGCAAAGCTGTCATCTTGGCATGCGGCCCCTGGACGAGCGCCCTGGACTGCATGCTCACTGTGGTCCTCACTATGCTGCCATTTTGTTAGTTTTCCCTGGGCGTGGTCTGTGGGTCTGGGAAGGCTGCTGGAAGGCTGTAGTACTTGAGGCTATTAAAATTAAAAACAACATTAGCAACAACTCATTTTAGAAATGCCTCCCAGAATTAATATAAGTTTCAATTCAGCTGTGTTGGTACTTACTACATTTTAATATAAGAAGTATGTGATATTCTTTTAAATTAAAAAATAATTACAACATTCAACTAAATTCATGAGACACAGTACAAGAATGAATGCAAATAAAAATGTACAGGCAGTAAACACTAAACAAGATTCAAGATTAAACAGGAGGAATGAAAAATATTAAAAGTATTGATTTGTTGTTGAAAAAAGACTCCTGCCTCAATTAATTCATTACATATTTAAAACTTTGTAAATAAGAGCTTGACAGAAGGACTTCCATAGCACATAGCACTTTGGTTTAATCTCAATATAGCATCCAGATAGTAACTGTGACCTTCAGAATATTATCAACTTTTAAGATTTTTTGGAAAGGAAAGCTGTACACCACTTTATCACACTGGACGAGCGGAATAATTCCTTTAAAACTGTCAACGTGCAGTCCTCTATAGAGAATTAAAATTACCAGCAAATAAGGTTTAGAATTAAGCTTTTATTTTCAGTAGATATGAAATTGTATTTAAACAACACCACAAAAAAATAGGTTAATGCACTTAGCTAATGCTAACCCACCTTTAATGTTCTTGATGAGAAGTTTCAGAATAAAACACGTTCACCCCTTATCTGTCTGTCTCATTGCCATCTGAGGGATCAGCTGAGATTCTGCTATGGCTGGCACACAGAAAGCAGATTTGCCTTCCCCAAGAGCAAACACCCACTTAACAAAATTTAAAATGATCAGCCTTTGGAATGATGGCTGAGATTAAACAAATTTGAAATTGCCTGTAACTTGAACTAAAGCTCAGAAGCCTATAATAGCTAAGTTCTCAAGAGGCCCAGGTTTCCTTGCATACACTTTCCTGGTGCTCACTGTGTGGTTAGATTCTATACAATCAGAAGAAATGTGCTATTTCTGTACTTTTGTGCATTTGCAAAGAAATATGAATCTTAAAGTTTTATTTCAATGGCCCAGATAGTAGTTCACATGGGACAGAGCCTATTGGTCGTGGAGATTTGATTTTCTTAAATGTATTTGATTTGCTAAAAATGTATAAACACACACACACAATCACTTTCTATTAAATAATGTGGGCTCAAAGTATCAAAAAGTCTGGAATGGCGCTTTGAAACATGAAATAAAGGACTTTTTTTTTTAACTAATAAAACAACTTTTTAAAACTAAACAAACCTACACAGCATTTCTAACTTCTGTTCATGGCATGCTGTGCCACCTGTTCTGCTACCTCCCCCCTCGCCGGGACTAGCACTGGGTAAAAGCTGGGTCAGCAACCAGGGATTAAGTGATGGCGGGTTACCAGGAGTTGGGACTAGTTCACCAACTCATGGAGGGTAGAGGCCATGATGGCAAAGGGCTGACTTGCTATTTAAAAAATAATAAAACCAAGACAATGATTAAAATTAATCCATACTGAATATAGAAGTAACAGGAATGCTGATGAAAGAGGTCATAGAAGGCATCCAAGAATCTCAAAATCCGGGTTTTAAGATAAATAGGAGTTTGCCAAGTAGACAGAGGGAAGAGCACCCAATGTGTGGAGGACCAGTGTGGGGCACAGAAGCAAACAAAGAACACAGGATGTTCTAGTAACTTCAAACCATTAGACCGACTTTGGAGAACACTGGTGAAAAGTGTAGGCGAGGGTCAGCTCATGAAGGAACTCAGGGCAGGCTAAGTGGGTCTGATCTGTGGAGCAGTTGCTAAGAGATGATGAACTGTCAGCAACAGAATCATTAAGATCCCATGCATGTTTTACAATGTCCCTGGTGGAACCCATAAGGAATGTAGGGGAGGGGATGAGATTGTAGGCAGCACAGCCAGGTGGACAGTAGGGCTATTGCTAGCAGCTGGGGCGAGTGGAAGGGTCTAACATTAGGACAGTGAAGGGAACACTGGGAAGGCCTGGAAGAGATTCTGAAGGTTGGACAGGGAAGAGGCTGCTCAGGAGAGATTTAAGCTGCATTGCATGTTTCTGGCCTTGGAGAGGCAAGGCGAGTACTGCCCTGCACAGAACAAATGCCTCAGGGAAGCTGCTCACCATTTCAGCCTCAGCCCACAGAACTCCGGACCCAAGGAACCCCACTACAGGGGCCATCAGGAAACACCCACAGTCTCAAACAAGTAGAATTCTATTCCTCGGTCTTTGCAACTTGTAGAAGGGTTGGTTACTGAAGTTTTAAAATGTGGACTCAACCCTAGCTTTAAAGAGCTAAGTGCTTCTAACTGGACTCAGGAACTTTCAGCCTTACTTTAGACACACATACTTTAGCATACTATTCTGAGAATTCTCAGAAGCAATGGTTACAAGTGTCAAGGTCGAGAGTGCTAGTGATAAGCACTACTGGATAATTAATTATGCAAGGGATTGGTAGGCATCTTCAATGACCATCTTTAAATGTCTATTTTGAGATGTTTACGAAGATAATCAGAGACTAAAAGCTTCCACAGGCATGTACCAGCTTTATTCATTTTTTGTTGTTATAGTTGGTATCCATAGTATTTGGCATATAATTCTACATAATAAAACCCTAACAAGCAAATCAATCAAAGGGTGGAACAACCGGTCGCTATGACATGCACTGACCACCAGGCGGTGGCAGCAGCGCTAAGGACCCTTCGAGGTATGTCCAACTGCCGGCTTAGGCCCACTGAGAAGTCCCAAACTATGAAAGGGTGCAGGCCAGGCTGAGGGAATCTGTCCTCCTCCCTCCCCCTTGACCCTAGAGCATGAACGTCGTGCACCAGGCCTCTAGTAGAAAATATATACTACACACACACACACACACACACACAGACACACACACACACACACACACTGGAGTGGGCAAAAGTAGGTTAACAGTTTTGAATATATGAAACCTGCATGTCTTTTTTTTCTATAAAACTGTAAACCTACTTTTGCCCACCCCATTGTGTGTGTGTGTGTGTGTGTGTGTGTGTGTGTGTGTGTGTGTGTGTATTTATACACATATATACTTTCTAGAAAAACAAATAAATTCATATTAATGTTATATACCAGAATTACTTCTTTGGTAATAAATTATCAAAAATGATACTTTCCTATTAGGTCAATGATGCAGTACTAATAATCAAACAAAAACAAGCTTAATAAAAAAACACTGATGAAAAAAATAATTATAAAAATGTTTACCCTAAGTAAGTTTAGGGTTAGCTTAGTGGTTCATGATTAGAAGGACAGCAGGAAAGATTATCTTTGAACTTAAACACAGCACCTTTTATAATGGCCCACCAGCTAAGCCACAAATGTGTTTTACTTGGGAGACTACATATTTGTGGATAAAATGAGTTGTGAAAATTGTCTTAACAAGCATTCAGCTCTATTTCTAATAATTAAATACAGTTCATAATATTCACGTAAAATACTTACCATAAGACCTCCTAGTACAGCAAATATGCTCTACAACTTAGGTATGAAAATTATGAATTTAAGCCATGATCGTTATGTAACTGGGTCTTGAAAAAAAAAAAAGGCAAGTTCTATAGCAGTATAGTAATAAACTAGTTGCTAGAGAGTAAGAGGTTTCAATAATGCCAGTCACATCTAAATGTTTTAAATCCACAGCAATTATATGTGATATTAAATGAAGTCAAGGCTCCTCTCTGGAGATACACCAGAGTTAGGGCATGCAAGACACTTTTCCATTCAGAAAAAGTTCATATATGGCTATAGGAAGGAGCTAGCACAACACAGTGGTGAATCAGTTAGTTCTTATAGTCAGACTGATTTGGTTTTGAATCCTGAGTCTATCACTTACTATGGGTGAGATACTGAGTGAATGATCTTAGTACTCAGATGGAATTTCCTAACAATATCTGCACCACATCACATAACTGTGAGCAGCGAATGACAACATTTACAGACACTTGAGGAGTATCATGCTATGGGCTGAGAATAGGGTTTGCCGTCTTCCCAAGGGGAGGTAGCCAGATTCTAGTTTTGCATGTGATCTCTAGTTATCACAAGAAAGGTAATATTTTCTTTTGGTAAATAAGTAACCTGAAGCTAAATAAACTTAAGAAGCATGTCCAAATTCACACACTTTATCAAATGGTAAAACCAGGAATTTGTACCCACATTTAAAATGCAGGGCTAAAACTTTATTATTTGTACTATTTGGGTAATTCCAATGAGTTCACAGACTTTCAGAATATGCAACATAGTCAGATGATTATTTTAAAAACTCAACAGGCATATTCAATACCAGCATTCAGGTACTCAATAATGTCCTATTTCTTTCTTAGCTGATCTATACTACACAGGACAATTCTCAAACTCAAGCCACACTGAGGAGCAGTATTTCTGGAGAAAGTGGTTTCAAGAGATCCACTTGAAAAAATACACTGAATACAAGGAAAGGTAAATTAACACTCATCACTAAGAACTTCACCTTCATTGTTCTGTATTAATTCCAAGATTTTTAGCATTTCCGTAAACATACTAAAGTCAGCAATAATAATAAAATGGCAGCTAGATACATCAAGTCCCAATAAGAGTAAAAAGATGTCCAAGTCTGTAAGGCAGAAAGCAGGAAATGTTCTCAAGTGTCATAATGTTACTGCATTACTTAACATTATTTTCTTAATACATACAAGTTTATTATTATTAAATACATTTGAAAGGTTTAAAGAAAGATGGAAATGGTGCCATCTTTAACATGCCTGTACTTTCATGCAGGCTCTGACATGCATCATGCAAACTAGGGGGAAAAACAAAAACAAAAACAAAAGAGTGACTATGAGGAAGGTGGTAGGAAAAATCTGAAATTGTACTGTACCATGCTTTGTCAGAGAAGTAATGGACTAACTTCTCAACTCCTTGCCAAAGGCATAATGGGAGAGCAGAGACAAAAGACAGGACAATGGTGTCAGAGAGCACATACACCACCAAGGAATTGCCAGGCTTGGTAGCAGCCAACAGTATCTGCTCTGCCTTTGTTTTTTTCTAGGCATTCTTAACATGTTTGTATGAAATGAAAACATTTTAATAGATTTACACTTTCTTGCTCAAGTGTTATATTTTCTTACAAGTTAATACAAATAAATATTTATATCTACAGAACAGTGTCTATAAAAGTTATCATACTTAAAAGGAATCACTTGAAGAATTCTTCCAAATAAAATATTCAAAAAAACTCTGACACAATTTAATATTCATACTTCAAAGATCTAAAAGTTTTAGCTACATGTAATCCCTTACAAAGAAAATATAAATTATTTTTTAATAATTTCAGTGTCTTTCACATTATAAACTAAACACAACTCAATATTTCTTAGTTTACTTTTATGACTGCTGCTACATTAAAGACTGATAAAAGTATAATCTGATCTTCATGTATGTCTTAAATATAATGTTCTAAATGGTAAGCGAGGCTCACACATCACTGTAGAGACGGAGACACAACCAAGTCCCTGGTATAACTATAGTCCCCCACTTCTTTACAGTTTCAGGTACCTGCTGTCTCAGGAATAAACAATTCATAAGTTTTTAGCTGCGTGTTGTTCTGAGTGGTCTGATGAAATCTCACTCCAGAGATCCACGGGATATAAACCACCCTATGTCCACACACATCCATGCTGTGTGTGCCACTTGCCATAGTAACTTAGGAGCCCTGATGATTCAGACTCATGTGCACAGCCCTACAGAGCTCATGTTCAAGTCACCCCAGTTTACTTAATAATATCCCAAAGCACAATATAGTAATCCTGGCAAGTCAAATATGCCAGAGAGAACCATAGAGTGTGTCCACTTTAATTTGAAAAGGTGTGTGTGTTATAGGAAGAAAAATAGTGTATACATAAGGGTTCGGTACCACCCATGGGGTTTCAGGCGTCCACTGGAGGTCTCATGAAGATGAGGAAGACCACTGTAGAGTAAATGAATTCTGCTCTATAATTCACATAGCCCACTCTCAGCCTCCAGGCCTCTTGGAAACCAGGAGTGCTCTTATTTCCTTAGGGCTCATAATGGTGCCTTGCACTCTTGAGAGCTTAGAAAAGACACCTGATTTATAAATATAAATTATAAACAAACAAACTCTAAAATAAGAAATTCATTGGCTCTTCCAAGTTGATCAGTTAACTGCTTCAGTGTGCAGATGATGTGTTTTAGAACTGTGCACCTGAAACCTGTAAAATTTTGTTAACCAGTATCACCCCAATAGATTCAATAAAAAGTTAAAACTTAAAAAATACACAATTCCCCCAAACAAACCTATCAGTGAATAATAGTGACTTAAGTAAGCATTTATTATACAGGCACAATCAGTATAATGTACTTAATTTCATATCTCTAAGACACAGAACCATCCATATCTAGCTTTGGAATGCAAAGTAGTCCAGAAAACAAAACTAAGTAACTTCAAAGTAGCACCATTCTCTGGTCTGACCAATATGCAAGGTTTATTCACCCAGAGCAGGATACATAGGCGCTAGCGCGGCACACACAGCGAGCGATCCATGCTCTGCAGAGCAGGCGTTACAAGTGTGCACAGAAAACGGCCGCTGCTGTGTTTCTCATAATTGCAAGGTGTCGAGAGAGAAACAAACTCATGCCTAAGCTTAGAGAACAGTCTCCTGGAACATGAATTTTATGTACATTCCTAGTCAATTAACCAATACTAAACTTGAATTAGATGCCAAAATGAACAAAGAACAGTATTTTATAGTAACTGCACTTCAAAAAGTAGCTTACTGTAAAATACAATTGTTCTGTTTTTACTGAGTTACCCTAGATTCCATTTCACTGGAAAATATAAGTCACTCCTAAAGCTAACTTCTCACTAAAACACGCAAACTGATGCACTTCTCATATGTGAAGCTAGTCACGTGGTGAAGGCACTCCGACTGAGCCATGTTAAAGCCCACCTTAAACAACACACACCGGTGTCTCTAGAAAGGCGAGCCTTTAATTAACATCCATCTAGAAACCTACTAAAGTACAGAGATGCTGACACTAATTTATAGGCAAGAATGGCTTGCATTGCAACAGTATTTCTATTAATAGGGAAAAATGGAGACAATACAAATGCCCAACAACAGGAAACTATTAAAATAAATTAGAGTATATCTATATGATATAATGTAATGTCATGAAGCCATTAAAATGTTTTCAAGAAATATTAACTATGTAAGAAATTTCACATAATGACATTATGTGAAACAAAGCAAAACAAAAATTGAGTGTCACATGTCCTAAGAGGTAGTAATACTTCAGGAATCTTTTATCTGAGTGTTAACTGAATGAATACACAATGTGCTGAGTGCTGAATGCACAGTTTCATTCAGGGAATATACACTGGGTTGTAATGTAAGTATTGCTTTTCAAAAAGGTGGTGAGCCCTGCCTTGAAAGTTATAAGGGAAGGAGGAAGATATAAGACAATATAATCATCATTCTTCATGGCATTCTGGTGAATACAGTTAGTTATTATTGTAATATAAATTTAGAAATCAGGCAACTTACAAAAAACTGCTGGGCTACTAAGACATAAATATGATGTATGTAATTTCTGGTGTTTCAAAACATTTTTTTCCTTCCCATCTCAGATATTGTACATATACTAGTAAGCTACAAGTAAGTAAGATTTCTAAATTCTTTCAAGCAAGGTGTTGAACAGAAAACTTTAAAAGTTGTATTAGGCATATAAAGAAGTTGGTATTATTTCAAAATAAACTTTTTGAAAAAGTTATGTATCCCTAAAAGTATATATTCTAGCAAGAAGTGCTATTTGAGATTACTTGAGATCACCACTAAGGCTTTTTACTTGCTAAAAGGAATGATTTTTGTTAACTGCCACTGTGCGGTGGGCGAGCTGTTTTTTTCTGATTCCACACAGCTGGAAATAAGAATTGCTAGCCTGATGCCAGCAGAGTCAATGGAAACAAAAGCTGTGGTGCCTGAGGAGACAGGAGAACCCCATGAGGAGATGCTTTCTGCTGCCCAGAGAAAGCTCTCATTGGAGATGGGAGGTCAAACATCCATACCTTGATTCTAGTGATACACTGGAGAAAAGAAATATAAGTCAAAATGTCCTGAGAAAGAAAAAAAAATACTTAAAGACTAGGATTTTCCTTTTACCTCCATTTTTCCAAAATTATTCTGAAGTCCGGCCAAGGGCATCCTTGGCCAGGTCAGCTTTCTGGAGTGACCAGAGCTAAATACTCCCTGTCAGCGTGAGTTGTTTTACTTTGCACATGATGACCAGGTATCTTTTTATGCTGGAAAGTCTACTATTTGTTTACTTATTTATTTATTTCTAAAGCCTCAAGCTAGGACATGCTTATTGAGAAGGGGTGGGTAGAAGAGAGAGAAAGAGAAAAATACATCCATCATTTGCCTTCTAGACTGGAGATCGAACCACAATCCAGGTAACCTAGGTATGTGCCCTGACCAGGAATCAAACTGGCAATCTTTCAGTGCACAGGACAACATTCAACCAACTGAGCCATTCTGGCCAGGCAAAGTTTTTTCATGAAAAAGAGCCAAAAACAGATTGCCTGATGACTAATAACCAATCCTACCTGGCTTCTACATTTAGAATTAAAGGCAGTTCACTTAGCTGATGTTTAAGAGGGCATTGGGAAGAATGTATTAATGCAACATTATAATGTAGGCAAACTCTCTCAACTATCGAGCATCACTTACAGAATTCTCCAAAATAAATCAGCACTAGGAATCACATATTAACTAAATGTGGAGACAAATATTATTTCACTGAATATGTTTAGTGTAAGAAAAGGAAATTCCTGAAAAAACACTGGATTTGCTTTTATAATTCCATACCCCTTTCTTTCTCTATATTTTATAATTAAAAAATAAAAATAATCATTTTATTGTTTAACTGCTTCAGCTGTTCTCAGGGTCAACTCAAAATTGTGTACAAAAATGTTCTTCTCGAAAGGAACATTTCAAGCTCAGTTCTCTGAAAGGTAAGTAAAGTCCAGTCATCACTTTTCATGAATACGGTCCACAAAGTCTCACAGTCAAGTCTAGGGACAGTTCTCACAGCTGTGCCAGCCAGGAAAGACTCCCATGCACAGGTACTTTCCCTAGGTGGCTCACACAGCACAACTCTGGACAAACCGCACTTTCTTCTACTAACCTAGAGCTACAAAGAAAGAACAGCTAGAAAGACAGGTCTTGGTAGCAATGTTGCACACAGTGCTCCTTTATAGCTAGAAATGAAAATGATAACTCGACACCCAAAAGAAAGAAGGGAGAAGCATTTGCAAATGGAGGGACAAGAAAATCTTAAAACTATACAAATAAGAAACTAGTGACATGGATGTTTCTGAGAAACATTTTTTTTTTAATCTAAAACTATTTGCAATACAGAATAATTAAACGTCATTCCCATATTGCAACTACTGAGGGGAAGGAGAACAGGGGAAGCGTGGTGGGAGACAGGAACAAGGCTAAACGCAGGCTTCAGTAAATTCAGTCACATGTTAACCTGAGGTCAACCTGTCACCCATGCTGCTTACGGGCTACAAGCCCAAAACACATTATCACTTGTAGCTGCAATTGAAATTCAGAGTAGTTCACTAGCAAGTTAGAATAATTCCTTATGAGCAAAAAAATCTTTAAACAAAGGAAAAAGGAAGCAAATAACTTGAAGATATGAGATTCAAAAAAAGAGGGTTTACAAAGATGGTAAGAGATGTAAAAGGAAGAGGAGGAGAAAAAATTCCTCTTTTTGCTGCATCCACTAAACAAATTCACTTGCTACTAAATACCTGATATAAAAGCCTATAAACTCTCTATTCTATTTATATTTAAAACAAACAGCCAAAAAATAAAATTCAACACTGTCTCAAATTCATGTTGATAGCTACTAATTTTAATTAAAAAAATAAATCATATTTTTAGTTGCTTAAAATTGCTCCCTTTGGACCTTCAATACATCACATAGATAAGGATAATTTATGAAAAAATGCATATGAATCACAAATCAGGGTAAATCTGTGGAGAAGACATGAAAGTGACTGACAATATTTATATCTCTTTTTCATTAACATTAGCTTTTTTGGGGTGACTTAATATAAAACAAATCTTTTTTTGGGTGACTTTTCAAAAAAGATAAAATATAACCAACTTACCAGATATACTTAAGTACATAATATAAAATAATATACAATGTTTTGGAAAGCAAATTTAATATAAAACAAATCTTTTTAAGTCACATTAGAAATGTTACTAAACCATGCACATTCAAAAGCCATTTCCTTTGTACTTGTAAGCAGCTGATAAGTTAAAAGGACATGTTAATTGTTAAAAACCACCCTTGAAAACTGATAAGATCTTTCTTTTAGAAGACAGTGAAAAATAGCCAAAGCTTTTTGATTAGGAAATGTTTAAAGAAATGTGCAAAGATCTGGTAAGCCTATTCCCTAACCAATATGCATCTGTTCATTATATCACTACTAATAGCATAATTTCTCCCAGAAAACTTGGAGTCATTGAGTTCCACATGGAATCATTAGACATGTGCTTGGCAGTGAACACACTGGATAGTGCCATCTTAAACATAATTAGGTAAAAACAATTTGTATTCACATAGATCAAAGCCATGAAAAAGCACAATGCACTAGAGACAGGTGAAGGTTGCAGGGTTAGGGCCACTGGCAGGAGGTGTTACAGCTTTAGAATAAAAAGGAGTCAGATAGCTTTCTGTAGGCTTTAAGTAGAAGTCTCTTTCCATGCAATGGAAGAAGGACAGGTAAGAGAGGAGAGCCCAGAAAGTGCTGGCTTAGCACATGCCTGCAGGACACTGAGCAGAAGGGGTTGTGCTGGGAAGGGACAGAGCATGCAGAAAGGAAATACCAGGAGGGAGACTGAGCGGGAGAGGAGTGAGAGACACAGACTCACTCTGTCTGCGGTGCGGTGGCACAGTCCGTGGGGTCCCTTGGAAGGAGCCCTGCCAAGGAGAGAAGGAGGGAGCAGAATACCCACCCTGTGTAGAGAGAGATGGGGTAGGGAGGTATAATAAAAAAGGGAACTGAAAAATAGAGAAACCAGTCATATTTTAAAAAATAACACAAATGTATATGAGAAGACAGATTTCATTTTTTAAATATAGGCAACTCAAATGATTAAAAAACACACAATTCCAAGCTGATTCTTTTTTCATGTATTTTAATAAAAATTATTTTCTTCTAATATTTAATACACAAAAATAAAATATTCTTTGACACACATGTTTATCTTCATATATCCCTTTTAAAAATAGTATATTCCAGTCTTGCAAAAAATAAAAGCATTTAAAAGGAGAGATAAACTGTAGGTATTAAACAAGGACAAAACATCAATTATCATTAAGGCAATAAAAAAATTACCTTACAAAAGTTTATACTTCTTTTTAAGTCATAGGTTTTCAGAGGATTAGCAGATAAAGACCATTAGCTAAAGAAAGCAGAACCAACGCAGCATTAAGAAGACTGAGGATGCTGTGAGAGAACTACACCAAGAACTTGACATGCAGGCCACAGTTATACAGCATGCTGTTTAATTTGAATGACTTGTGGTTTCTTAGTTTTACTTATTTTAATAGAGATTGTCAAAAATCAAATACATCTGAATGTCATTACTTAAATGTCTTCACTTTTCAGATAAAACTGAGTCTTCAAAAAAGAATTTGTTCAATGTCACACAAATAGAACTGATAGGGGCAGAAAAAGAATGTTGGGGAACCAGCTAGAATTGTAAAGAATAGTAATCATGACTGTTTTATTCTGATTAGAGAAGGCACATTCTAATCTGGCTGGCAGCCCCATTCCGGACCTGGGAGCTCACCTGGAAATGCAGCCCCTGTCCCCATTTGGAGCTGCGTATTATCATGGGAAGATGAACAACTTTGTGCAGAAACCAGAATCCCCAGCCCTTTGAAGCTGTTCTCCCATAATGCGGGCAGGATTGGAATGAATGCTCACATAGGATTTAATTCTGTCTCTGCTTAATTGGCTTGAGTAGTGACAGGCAGCATGGTCCCAGCGATCGATTGTCCGGCTATCAACCCAGAGGGGTCTCAGGTCTTTCCCTTCCTCACCTCCTCCCTGACTGAAGCACAGCAATAAACACAACTATTGAAACACCATTACCCAAGAAAAGGAACCTGTACATCATACCCAGTTCAATCTGCAAAAGAAAGTGTGCACAATGTTCAGACCAACTAGTCTGACGTAGAAACGATGTTATTAGGAGATAACTAACGTAGCTCACTGGTGATGACAAATATCAAGAACAATGATCCAAATAACAACTTGTTTGCCCTTCTGTATCAGTAACCTTCCTGGCTCAGTTCAGTATAATCAGATACTTTCTATTTCAGAGCGATCCTACGTTGCTTTCTACCACATAAGTGATCCACTATTTTTAAAAAAACTTTCTATGCTGATGAAGGGAAAAAATAGCTATTAGTTACTAAATAGAATTAATGGTCTTTAGAATATCCTAGTAAATAGGGATCCATTTTTAAAAAATTATTACACTTTCTTCACTAATTTACCATAGATGTTTCGGAAAATAGTTTAGAAAATATTTAATAGGGTGGTGACCCCAGGTACTCTCCATAGATATTACCTGATTAAATTCTATTTTGCTTTCCCATAAATGTTTTGGTTCAAAGGCTTTAGACAAAATAAGTTCTGATGAGTTTCACCAGGGCCAGCTTCTCCCCACCTCACTGGGTAGCAGCACTTGCAGGCAGGGGTTTGTACATAAGCTCACCCAGCAGACAGGGTCCTTCTCAAAAAGCAGGTTCTCTCTGGAGCCTGTGGAAACAACTCTCTAAGTCCGAAGAACAGTGCTGTTCCTGGGTCTTCCAAAAACCCTACCATCTTGAGGAAGCGCTCCTCTGCGAGCCTCGGTTTCTTCATTTGTAAGATGCAGACTTGGGATATGCTGCAGAGTATTTGTACCTCTTAAAATCTCAAATGTTGAAACCTATTCCCTGTGTGACGGTTTGAAGGTGAGGCCTTTGGGAGAGGATCAGGTCATACGGGCAGAGCCCTCAACATGGGATCCGTGCTCTTTTAACAGAGGAAACTCTAAGAGCTCCCTGTTGGAGAACCAGGACATGGGCCACACTAGACACTGAGCTGCTGGTGCTCTGACCATAGATGCCCAGCCTTCAGAACTGCCAGAAAGAGCTTCTCTTGTTTATCAGCCACAGTCCATGGTGTGTGACAGCTGTCTGAACAGACTAAGGCAGAGTAAAACACTTCTTTAGTTCTTATAATTCAGTTACTCAAATATCTGTCCCTAGTTTCACTCATCCAGAATCACTGCTATCCCTTAACTTTCTAACTCTCTTATTGGATATTTCAAATAATCAGCTTTAGACTAGGTTGTCCCTCCTAAAACAGTATCTATGCTAAATGTTCAGCCCCTCTGCCTAACAGCTCCAGCCCCCAGCAGACTCTAATAATTGTGTCAATTTAAATGAAATTAAAATAAGTTACTATGTTTATCTAGGGACTAGAGGTCCAGTGCATGAAATTCGTGCACAAGGGTATGTGTCCCTCATCCCAGCCTGCACCATCTCTGGTAAGATCGGGCCTAACCGGGCAGTCGGACATCCCTCTCACAACTCAGGACTGCTGGCTCCCAATGCTCACCTGCCTGCCTTCCTGATTGCCACTAACCACTTCTGCCCACCACCAGCTTGATCACCTCCATATCACTCCCCTGCCAGTCTGATTAATGTCTAACTGCTCCCCTGCCAGCCTATTTGCCCCTAACTGCCCTCTCCTGCAGGCCTGGGTCTCCCCCAACTGCCCTCCCCTGCAGGCCTGGTTGCCCCCAACTTCCCTCCTCTGCTGGCCTGGCCACCCCCCACCCCAAAATGCTCTTTCCTGCAGGATTGGTTGCCCCCAA
Source organism: Lasiurus borealis (assembly GCA_004026805.1). Classification (NCBI taxonomy): domain Eukaryota; kingdom Metazoa; phylum Chordata; class Mammalia; order Chiroptera; family Vespertilionidae; genus Lasiurus; species Lasiurus borealis. The sequence continues at coordinate 54,334 of PVJN01008233.1, forward strand.
CTGCCCTCCCTTGCAGACTTGGTCCCTCCCAACTGCCCTCCCCTGCTGGCCATCTTGTGGCAGTCAACTTGTGTCCACATGGGGGCAGCCATCTTGTGTGTTGGAGTGATGGTCAATTTGCATATTACTCTTTTATTAGATAGGATGAAGTTGTAACATCCATCAGGCCTGGACACATACTGCAAGCAGTAAAGAATCTTTAAAAAAAAAAACAAAAAACATGGCAATCCATCTTCACTCCCCCATGACTAACAAGTTAGGATTTCTGAGAGAAGACACTTCCCTACATTTTAAAACCACTTTCAGAAGCTTTTCCCTGTCCTACTTATAGAAACTATCACTCTAGTTTATACACACCCATGGTTCTTGGCGGATGCTTGTTTCAGGGCATTTTTCTCCCTCTGTTCATTTTGTTGATAAAATATTTTTCTTATTCTTCTAGTACATATAACTACCCTTAGAATAACAACTTTGTTACTTTTCTTGGTGTGAACTATAACTTCTTGATAAGTGACTCACAGAGTGGAAACAGCATATGGTGATTAAAATTTAATAGAAGAGGGACTGTAATACCAGCACAGGATGAAATAGATAAACCTTTTCTCCTGCCAAGTATAGTGAACAACCCTGGAAATTATATACTAGAGGCCCAGTGCATGAAAATTCATACACTCGGGCGAAGAAATGTTCTCAGCCCAGCTTGCACCCTCTCCAATCTGGGACCCCTCAAGAGATGTCCAACTGCCCCTTTAGGCCCGATCCAGTGGGACATCCCTCTCACAATCAAGGACTCCTGGATCCCAATCACTTGCCTGCCTGCCTGATCATCCCTAACTGCTTCTGCCTGCCAGCCTGATCACCCCCTAACCACTCTCCTGCCAGCCTGATTGTCCCCAACAGCCCTCCTCTGCCAGCCTGGTCACCCCTAACTGCCCTTCCTTGCTGGACATCTTGTGGTGGCCATCTTGTGTCCACATGGGGGCAGCCATCTTGTGTGTTGGAGTGATGGTCAATTTCATATTACCTCTTTATCATATAGGACAAAACAAACACACAACTTTGAAGTGTGATCCTAAGAAGACAGACCAGTCAGGGACCCTTAAATCTGAGGAAAAACATGGTAGATAATTCCTGGGTTTTCTTTTGGCCTAGTGTATACTGGATTAGGTGACGGAGAAGCCAGTACCCAGAAATCCCAATGGGCACAGACAAAAGCAAAAGCAAAAAGGTCTCCAGTAAAACCTGCACCCTTCCAAGATGCTGCTAGGAAACAGGTAGCCTAGGAATACACACATTTGCACAACACCATGGACTCAGCCCAGCCCCATTTATCTGGCTCTAACACTGTCTTTCATAGATCTTAAGGAATGTATAGGAAACGTTCAAAATACTTATAAATGGGGGAGAGGAAGGGACTTAAAGGAAAGTAAGGTTTCCTTACTTAGTAGACTACATAAATATAAATACGTTATTAAAATAAAACAAAACAGAACAAATGGAGACCAGCCTTAAAAATTATCTGAGCAGACAAAACCAGTTTAGTGTTATCAACAAAGTTTAATTTAGATTATTTTGCAAGAATAGCTAGACCTGGGTCATTTTTTACTTATGCTTCTGGAATCGTAACTAAAACTTAAACTATCTCTCAAGGTTGATATGAGGAAACCACTGAAAATTCGAATATAACTCACCACTGTGAAGATAAACAGCCACTGTTTTCTCACTATATAAGCTACTTTATAACAATACTAGAGGCCTGGTGCACAAAATTTATGCACTTTCAGGGGGGCATCCCTCAGCCTGGCCTGTACCCTCTTGCAGTCCGGGACTCCTTGTTCCTTACTGCCCGTCTGCTTGCTGCTCCTTACCATTTGGCTGACTGCTCCTTAGCGCCACTGTGGAGGTGGGAGAGGCTCCTGCCACTGCTGCAGCACTCGCCAGCCGTGAGGCTGGATTCTGGCTGAGTGGCGCTCACCCTGTGAGAACACACTAACCACCAGAGGGCAACTCCTGCATTGAGCATCTGCCCTCTTGTGGTCAGTATGTGTCATAGCAACTGGTCGTTCTGATGTTTGGTTGATTTGCATATTAGCCTTTTATTATATAGGATACTTCTGGACTTCATTCCATGTTTTGGTTTGAACGCCCCCAAATTTCAAATTGCTCTTTAATGTTAGCATTGTCAAGTTTTACTAATTACTATTATGGAGATTCATTGGTTTTATTACTGTCCTTTATGAACCTTTGACACTATATAACAACACCTAGGCCAGCTATAACATTTCCATTAAAAAAATACACTTAAAACATTTAAGTATAAATCAAAATGTAATTCTAAAAGAGGTATAAATAACATACAGAAAGGCAAAAAAAGAAAAAATACGAAGGAGAAAGGAAACAAAAATAAATAAAATGGTAGACAGAAGCCCTAACATCAATAATTACATTAAATATAAAGGATGTATAGACATCAATTAAAAGACAGATTGGGCCCGGCTGGTGTGGCTCAGTGATTGAGTGTCAACTTATGAACCAGGAGGTTTAATTCCTAATGGGGGCATGTCCCCAGGGTGTGGGCTTGATCCCCAGTGGGAGGTATGCAGGAAGCAGTCAATCTATGACTCTCTATCATCATTGATGTTTCTATCTTTCATTCCCTCTCCCTTTCTCTCTAATATATATATTTTAGAGGCAGATTAGCAGAGTGGATGAAAAAACTCATGATCTGCCCTAGCCAGTTTGGCTCAGTGGATAGAGTGCTGGCCTGCAGACTGAAAAATCCCGGGTTTGATTTTGGTCTAGATCACATGCCTGGGTTGTGGGCTCAATCCCCTGTGGGGGGGAGAGGGGGGGAAGGGGGTGTGCAGGAAGCAGCCAATCAACGATTCTCTCTCATCACTGATGTTTCGATCTTTCTCTCTCCTTCTTCCTTCCTCTGAAATCAATAAAAATATTTTTAAAAAAGAAAACAATCATGATCTAACTACATGGATGGTCAATGAAATTCACCTTATATATAAAAATTTAGGTATTTCAAAGTCAAACATAAAAAGATATACCATGCATCACCCATGGACACAGACAATGGGGTAGTGAGGACCTGGGAGGAGAGGGAGGACCAGAGAAGGCTGGAAGAGGTTAATGGGGGAAAATAGGGAACTTATGTAATACTTTTAACAATAAAGATCTAAAAATGAAACAAAATACTTAACATTTCATTTTATCTCTAAGATAAAATTTAACAATGGGATGCTGAAATCCTACCACAGAGCATATACCCGGGTAGCTGGGTCTCAGGAAAGTCAGTTGTAATCCATCATAGCCTCTCACTGGACCAAGCCTGAGCCCTCCTTTCCAGAGCTCAGATTCTCTGTTTCCTGTGCCCTTCTCACCTGGGCTGCCACTCAAAAAAAAACTAAAAATCAACTAAGGTGTTACATACAAGTAAGAAAACCTGCTTCTGGTCTAAGACTACTGTACCCAAGTTGCACAACTTACTTCTTCTTCTTCTTCTTTTTTTTTTTAAATATATTTTATTGATTTTTTACAGAGAAGAAGGGAGAGAGATAGAAAGTCAGAAACATCGATGAGAGAAAGACATCGATCAGCCACCTCCTGCACGCCCCACAGTGGAGATGTGCCCGACCGGAATCGAACCTGGGACCTTTCAGTCCGCAGGCCGACGCTCTATCCACTGAGCCAAACCGGTCTCGGTACAACTTACTTCTTGGTACCAGTTTCTTCACATATAGGAAAAGAGTGAGAAAAACACCATTCTTGGCACACTGGAGGTTTCTGTAAGTATCTTGAGGCCTGGGACTGTGTGTACCCTTTTCACACTCTCAGATCAGGACAGTGCCCAGAATAGAGCGGGCACACAAATATCTGTAAGTGAGTACGTGGATATCTGCTTTTCTTCCTTTCCCTGTTCTAATACCTTATTTCATCCGTGTATTTCTGTTGGTTCTCAAAATTAAAAATTTATTTGCAGCTATTAGGTAATACCAAAATTCTTAGGGAAAAATTTATGAAAACTTATGTTGGTCCCAACACATTCACATTCCATTGCTCTGCTGCTGTCAGTGGCCCTGCACTCTCCTTCTTTTGAAAGGCTCTGCCTGCTGCGATGTCTATTTTTTTCTATTTCTTTCCACATCCTAAATAGCCACTCTCAAGTATTACAGGCAGTAGCTTTTTCCTCCACCATCCTCTGCCTTCCCTTGCAGCCAGATTTCTTCCTCTGATTCCAGGAAATATTCATAGGAAATGCTGACATGTGCCTCACAAATCTCTGAGACACATTTTATAACCGTCAACTAACTGGGAAAGTCTCAAGAAGGGCATTTAAATATCCCAAGATATTGCAGGGAATGGTGAAGAACAAGTGCTCAGATTATTACTTTCAATTTTCCCAAAGGTTTAGCCAGATTTAAAAAGACAAATAAAACCTACACTAAACTTGGGAAATATTTTTAATATAACATGCTTTGGTTCCCCAGATGTTGCCATCCCCGTCATCAACATCTTGTTTAAATATGTTGGGTTCTTGCTAAAAAAAGAATCAAGTATAACTTTTAAAAGAAAAAAGAAAATCTTTGTTATTACAGCAAATGGTTTCCAAAATAATTTATTTTAAACTAGAGGCCCGGTGCACAAATTTGTGCACCAGTGGGGTCCCTTGGCTTGGCCTGTGGCATGGGGCCAAAATTGGCTCTCCAACATCTCCTGAGGGGTCCCAGATTGCAAGAGGGCACAGGCCAGGCCAAGGGACTCTGCCACTGCACAATTGGGGCTGAGGATGGATGTAGGAGATTGGCCAGTAAGGGAGAGACTGCAGAAGGCTCCAGGGTGTGTCTGGACCATCTCACTAAGTCCTGAATGACTGGACCCCAGCAGCAAGCTAACCTACCAGTTGGAGCATCTGCTCCCTAATGGTCAGTGCATGTCATAGCGAATGGTCAACCAGTCGACTGCCACCTAGTGGTCAGGGCATGTCACAGTGAGTGGTTAAGTGGCCTTTGCATATCATTAGCATATTATGCTTTGATTGATTGAATGGATGAGTGGACGATTGGACACTTAGAATATTAGGCTTTTATTATATAAGATTAATCCATCAAAGTCCAAAGAAAATAAAAATTAGGGAATAAACTATATTTAATATTATTATTTAATAATTAACATTAAATTGATTAAATAAATACATATAGCTATTCCTTTAAATAAATGTAACTACTTTCACAGTAATTCCTAGATAGTATATTTTTAAATTCTACCCCTAAAGGAACTTTAACATTACCTTCACCTACTTCTCTAATCATATGTCTGTGTTCCTACCAACATCATGTCCTTACTTTGCCCAACTCTATTTTTGTATTAGTTCAGGCTCCTCAGTGTGCTTTGCAGGTAGATAACCTTGGACTAAAAAGTCAGCAGTCTGAAGTTAACAGTACTATTTCAGCCACTGGTTAATTAGAAGACTTGATTATACCATTTAATCTCCCTTATCTATAAAACAAAGGTATTCAGCCAGGTGATTCCTACAATAAAAGATAGCAAAGAAGCATAACATCTGGGTTTGTTAGGTGTGTTAAGCTAAAAATCTGACCTTCACTTCCCTCAAAATCATAGTGAAACTAACTCAGGAATATATTCTTGAAGTGTTCTGCACCATTTACTTTTATCTGGTGAGCAGGTCTGCAAATACAATCACCAGTTTCCAGAACAGTGAAGCTGAGGAGCCAGAGGTGATATAAACTCCCGGGAATATGGGACTTCACATTTAATGAAACAACACTCCACTAAGTGACAATGTTAGAAGACACAGGCATCCCTGAGAACATCCTGGAGAAACCTAGAAGGACCACTGCTCCATCTAGAACAAGAAGCACGGTTTATCATTTTGTAATTGTTTCTAAACAAATAAGTTTCCACATCCTTTGACTTTAAAGAAATATTCCATTACCACTGTTTTTAATAAGCACTTGTTAATAGCAGAATCCCCTTATTTGTCTGTGTATTGCCTTTTCCAAATCCTCACTCTACTTCAAAAGCCAGTTGATAGAAGAGGTTCACCAAACTTTTGTTGAATAAATTATCAGCATTATATTTATAAAGAGCACACAAAAATTGCTAAATTAGATGAAAAGAAATAAGTTATAAACTTTAGAGGTCTACATCTAAGTTTTAAAAACTGGATTGCTGATTATTAACCATCACTAGAGGCCCAGTGCACAAAATTTGTGCACAAGAGAAGGGGGGTGGCCTTCAGCCCAGCCTGCACCCTCTCCAAATCAGAAATCCCTCTTGCAGTCTGGTATTGCTGGCTTCTAATCGCTCACCTGCCTGCCTGCCTGATCACCCTTAATTGCCCTCCCCTGCCAGCCTCATCTTGCCCCCAATGGCCCTCCCCTGCTGGCTTGATGGCACCCCTAACTGCCCTCCCCTGTCGACCTAATCTCACCGCCAACTGCCCTCCCCTGCTGGCCTGGTTGCCCCTAACTGCCCTTCCCTGCCAGCCTGATCTTGCCCCCAAATGCCGTCCCTTGGTGGCCTGATCACCCCTAACTGCCTCTGCCTGACTCATTATCCCTAACTGCCATCCCCTGATGGCCTGATCTTGCCCCCAACTGCTTACCTCTGCTGGCCTGGTTGCCCCCAACTGCCCTCCCCTGCTGGCCTGATCTTGCCCTCAACTACCCCCCCCCCCTGCTGGCCTGATCTTGCCCCCAATTGTCCTCCTCTGCCAGCCTGATCACCCCTAAATGTCTCTGCCTTGGCCCCTACCACCACAGCTTTGTCTGGAAGGAAGTTAGACATCTGGAAGATGGCCAGTCGACCTGGTCTAATTAGCATATTATACTTTTAATAGTATAAGTAGATTATATAGGATAGGATTGCTTAAATGGGGGGCGAGAGGGGAAGGAAGCCTTTTTCAGCAGGAGATACTCCTGGCAAAAAAACTCCCACACATAATCCTTATATCTGGACTGATAGCCAGCCATATGCACTATATTACCAAACTGGTCATGAAAAAATTGAACTGCCTTCTTACACCTTATACCAAATAGCTGTTGCCCTTAAAACCCTTCCTTAGCCCCCACTTTAGGTTTTGCCTTCGCAGTTCACCCAGATTACGTTCTGATTGGTCTGTTTCTATGCCAGTCAACATCAAAAGCTCTGCCTCCTAGGCAGCCATTGGCTCCTGGCACTTCACCCAGATTTGGTTCTGATTTGTTGGTTTTTATGCCAGTCAAGTGTCTCTAGGCCTATCTCTGGGCCTGATCAAAGAGGTGGTGTTAATCAGCAGCCCCCAAGGAGGCCCAGAGAGAAACAGAGGTAAGGCTGCTGCTGAAGCTGGGAGAAGAAGAGAGAGGCAACGGCTGATCAACAGCTACCACAGAGGCTGGGGATCAGATCCTCTCTCTCTCTCTCTCTCTCTCTCTCTGCTGGCCTCTCTCTGGACTTAATTCACAACCCCCTCAGCAGTCAGTGTTCAGTCCAGCCTTGGTTGTTATGGACCCTGGCTATATATATATATATATATATATATATATATATATATTCTTGTTCATTTGTGCTACTAGGATTTCACTGCCAAATAAGGCAAAAGAAGAGTCACGGCTGGGTTATTAGGCATTCTCTTAATAAGAAATAGCTACTTGTAGCATATGCCATAGGATAAGGATTGTGGCCATCTGATGACTCTGGCTCAGATACAACCTGAACTAAGTTTAGAAAAACTCAGGTTAAATTATGGTCAGTGTATATTAATACTATATTTTGAGATGTAACCTTGAAAAACAACAAAGAAAAGAATGCATGGTTATTTTCTACAAACCATTACTTAACCATGTCTAAAATATAACCTTTACTGCCTATTTCCTAATGCATTTATACTTCCTAACAGCCTCAACATTTGGAAAATTCTAATAATAAAATATATTTGAAAAATTTCAATAAAAAAGAAAGAATACGTAGCATCATATATTTTCAGAGTCATTTGCTGCTAGAAGGAAGGTTGCATTTTGGACTTCTATTTCTTTCAGGATATGGAGAAATAATATTCTCATAAATATAGGCAATAAAAGAAGACTAGACACTCAAATACAATAGGTTATAATATGCAGAATGGAAAAGCTATTACATGCACATTCACTTATGTAAGACACACAAGAGAAGCTTTAGAAAGCGCATATACACCTATGAGACAAGAAAAAGACAACTTAAAAAAAATGAACAGTCATGGCCAATTCAAAATGTTTAGAGATTAGAGTAAAAAAGGTGAAACAAAACATCAAAATAGTAAATGACAAGAAGAGGAGTTAATTACTTACAGGAATTCTTCTCCAGGAGGTTTGGGTATATTTATTGGCATATATGCATTTTTCCTCTTTAGATTTTTGGTGGCAGTTACACCGTGTTGCCTGGACAAAAACACAAATTTTTATACTGGTATAATTTTTCATATATCAATACCTGGACAAACAAAGTAATCAGGATCTCTCTTAGGGGGTAAAAATAAAAGGGCAAACATCAAGATCTATTAGATAATCTCCTATCTTATTCAGAGATTGGGTTCTAGAATCAACTTACAATTTTTGTTTTGTTTTGTTGTTTTTTTTATAAATTTAGTAAATCTTTATTGTTCAGATTATTACATTTGTTTCTCTTTTTTCCTCCCATAGGTCCCCTCCACCTGGCTCCCACCCCTCCCTCTACCTTACCTCCCCCCACATTGTCCTCATCCATAGGTGTATGATTATTTTCCAGTCTTTCCCTATACCCCCCTCACCCCTTTCCCAATTCTATTATTTTTACCAGGTTATTCTGTTTATCAGATTTTTAATTCACTTTTTAGATCCACTTGTTGATAGATATGTATTTGTTGTTCATCATTTTTATCTTTACCTTTTACTTCTTCCTCTTCCTAAAGAGTACCTTTCAGCATTTCATATAATCCTGATTTGGAGTTGATGAACTCCTTTAGCTTTTTCTTATCTGTGAAGCTCTTTATCTGCCCTTCAATTCTGATTGATAGCTTTGCTAGGTAGAGTATTCTTGGTTGTAGGTTCTTGCTATTCATCATGTTGAATATTTCTTGCCACTCCCTTCCTGCCTGCATAGTTTCTGTTGAGAAATCAGCTGACAATTGTATGGGTACTCCCTTGTAGGTAATGAAATGTTTTTCTCTTGCTGCTTTTAATATATTCTCTTTGTCTTTTGCTCTTGGTATTTTAATTATGATGTGTCCTGGAGTAGTCCTCTTTGGATTCCTTTTATTTGGGGTTCTGTGTGCTTCCTGGACTTGTAAGTCTATTTCTTTCACAGATGTGGGAAGTTTTCAGTCATTATTTCTTTAAATAGGTTTTCAGTATCTTGCTCTCTCTCTCTCTTCTTCTGGCATGCCCACAATTCTGATATTGGTATGCTTGAAGTTATCCCAGAGGCTCCTTTCACTATCTTCACATTTTTGGATTCTTTTTTCTTTTTCAGTTGAGTTTTCTGCTTCTTTGTATTTCAAATTTTTGACTTGATTCTTGCCTTCCTCTAATCTGCTGTTAGGTCTCTATAATATTTTTTATTTCAGTCAGTGTATGTTTAATTTCTCATTGGTCCTTTTATATCTCCTCTTGGGTCTTGCTAAATTTATCCATCTTTTCTAGGAAATTCTTGAAAAACCTTATAAGCGTGGTTTTGAACTCTATATCTAATCCTTTGTTTTCCTCCATTTCTTTTGTTTGTGGTATGTTCCTTTGTTTCTGCATTTTCACTATGCCAGGAGAACTTCGCTGCCGGAATCAGCCTTATAATGCAAGACTTGCAAAACTGCAAAAGTCTCTCTGTTCAGATTGGATGGGGTGGAATCTCAGGACTGAGCAGAGACAGCCTTGGCTTCCAGTCAGCCCCGCCCTATGCGGCCTCTGGGTCTCAAGTTGTCTCTCGGTGAAATATCGCTGCGGCCCTTTCTGTGCACACGCGCGGGTGCCTCCAGACCTCTGCCTTTCCAGTTCCCTTGTGCTCTGGGACCCGTCTGAGTCTGGGTCCCCAGGGTCTCACCTGAAACTGGGGTTTAATGCAGTTAAAAGTGGCACAGTTGGGAGACTCTGTCTCCCGCTCACCAGAGAGCCAGCTGCACAATCAGTAGTCCATCCTCTCTGTGCACATTGGTTTACGCGCCCCAGACTTCTGCCCTTTAGCTGCTCCTCTAAATTTCCGTGTACTCTTCCCTTTTCACTGTCAAGACTCCCCCTGTATGAATCTTGTCCGGAGCTGGGGTTCCATGCAGTTTGGAGTTTCTGTCTTCCTCCCACCAGAGGAAGCCAGCCAGGCACTCTGGCACCCGCTCTCTCCACCCACACATCTCCATACCTCAGTTTTTTGCAGTTTCCCTGAGTCTCTGTGAGCCCCTCTCTTTCCTTCTAGTTGTAGAATTTTCACTCAGCCAACTTTCCTGTGGTTCTGGATGCTGTCCGTTCTGTCTTTTAGTTGTAGTTTTGAAATTATTGTGTGAGGCAGCAGTTTAGGTGATTACCCATGCTGCCATCTTGGTTTCTCCTCAACTTAAATTTTGAATAGTTAAAATTACCTTCGGAAATCTCTTTTATTATGCATAAAACACACTACCTATGACTTTACACATATAGATACAGTATTATATATATAGATGTACAATATATATGTAACAATATATAGTATCTGAAGAATACAATTGTAGGATTTTAAATATTTCTCTAAACTATGATCCTACTACAACAACTGCAGCACAATTTCTTAAATTCATTTTTGATTAGATTCTACTAGATATTAAGTATGCCATCCCACAAGTAAGCTTGTCTTTTCACATGCCCAGTGCTTTCAAGCTCCTTTAAGGATGTGCTAACATCAATGGACTGGAAAACTGAAGGGTCTTTTTGCTCTTTGACAAGACCTATCTGGGCATCTCAGTTCACAAATTCATTCTCTACATATGATTCTCCTCAAGCATATTCATTAGTCACTTACACACACAAAGTAATATGTCTATTTTGTAAACTTTGGTCTTTCAAATAAATACCAAATTTTTAAAAAAATTAAAAGATAGATAATGAGAATTTTTCTGCGGTGGGAAGTTGGAATATAACCTTATTATTTGTTAAATAACTACAATAGAGGTAAATATACTTTCTTGTAGGGATACCTATATAAAAAATTCTTGACTATTTTATATAACCTATAATAACATACCTATTTTATTACAACTTATAATTTTAGCTTGACTATTGCATCAAGCTAAAATTATAAGTTTCTATTTTAAAAATAATTACCAATATTCAAAATTAATCTTAATTGCAATTGGATCACTTCAATTTCCATTTATAAAATAAAATCTAATTAAAACAAAAAGGTATCTGTAGTACAGACATATTTCCAATCCTAAGAAATGAGATGGTCATTGAAACAAAATCCTATGTAATAAAAGGGTAATATGCAAATTGGCCATCACTCCAACATACAAGATGGCCATCCCCATGTAGTCAAAGATGGATGCCCGCATGTGGACACAAGATGGCCACCACAAGATAGCCTGCAGGGGAGGGCAGTTGGGGGGACCAGGCCTACAGGGGAGGGCAGTTAGGGGCAACCAGGCCTGCAGGGGAGGGCAGTTGGGGGTAACCAGGCCTGCAGGGGAGGACACTTGGGGGGATCAGGCCTGCAGGAGAGGGGAGTTGGGGGTGGGGAATCAGTCCAGCAGGGGAGGGCAACTAGTGGGGACCAGGTAAGCAGGGGAGGACAGTTAGGGAGAACCAGCCCTACAGGGGAGGGTAGTTGGGGGTGGGGAGGAGGACCAGGCCTGTAAGAAAGGGAAATTGGGAGGGATCAGGCTGAAGGGGAGGGCAATTGGAGACAGACTAGGCCTGCAGGGCAGTTTGGG